>OY992895.1:81802985-82002985 GCA_963921405.1 Cepaea hortensis | reverse complement strand
GATGTTGGACAACAGGATGCCTTCAACCGACATACAGGACTTCACGTTGGAGCTCAAGCCAACGAACACAAGCAAGCAAGCAAGCATTTCAACTTTACTGAATTATATTATGTCTATTAACTGTGGAATGTCTTCAGTCATCCTTGTCTTGTTCTTTTCTATCAGGAAATATATATCTGCCTGATTGATGTGTCCCTTCTTCTTCTAATTATATTCCAATAAAGCTTTCAGGTGAAAATTGTCTGTAAACCTCAAACAGCCAAATCAAATCATGGAAAAGGATTTGCAAATTACTTAAAAACTTTTAAACACTATAAAATGACACAAAGTAGTGCAGCTTTACATAACAGAATTACGATACAAACAGGTCGTCGCGGCCAATTGGCGGTAATCGCCGCAACGTCCTGTATGTGTCGTAATTCTGTTATGTAAAGCTGCACTACTTTATGTCATTTTATATTGTTTACATTTTCACAGTTTTACCGTAGTTCCACCAAATTTTTATTCATATTTTAAAAACTGTTAGTAGCACAAAGAGCAATATCGACGAATGGCAAACAGATGGAGCTTAATGAAGCAAGGTATGCCTGCTTCACATAATAGAATGCAATAAATCTTGAGGAGATTATGTCATCATCATGTGCCATGCCGACAAGTGTTGATGGTCATGTTAGCCATAATTTAGGAAACATGATTGTCTGGGCATCTGTAAAGAAGATGGCTTGCAATCGCTTTCCTTCTCAAGAGTGACCATACTGGCAAATGACCTTAGCCATTTACTTCAAAAAGTGATTCTATGCCGTCGTGAAAATTGGAGACAATAACCAGCTATTTGTCGGCTGCTTCCCAACTCTAACCACAACCTGCACCCATAGCTTTACGTCATCCTGATCCAGGTGATAAACGGTTACTTCATCTTGCCCAAGAGAGTCTCGTGGGCTAGCGGAGGGAAGAAGGCACCTAACGTCTCCTTCGATTGGGGATACCCCTATCCGCCACCCATATTATACTACTAAACCATATACCTCCTGACTATTGTGTTGCATCTTCCTCGGCACAATTGGCAATATCCTTTGTTTTCTCTGGCGTCGGCCGCGACATTCTTCTCTTGCAACAACAGTAGATGAGAAAGAAAATTATAGCCACAAGAGCGCACAGACCAACAATGATTTCTTTAAGATATCTGGTAGTCGCAGGAACAGCTGCAACAGTATCAAATATAAAACAAGTCACAATATTATCAGATTTACAAGGCTACACTATATTAAAGAGTTTGCACGTACAGGACAATGAAAACATGATTTTAACACGCTTATTTCAGACTCACCTTGTTGTCTGCAATCACTCCTATAATGCAACAACTTATTATTACACATTTCCCATTGCATGAGTAATAGACTCTTGCAGTATACACCCCATTGTTTAGTTCCTCCCTCCTCTTTTTTCACAACCAGACTGGAACATTTGGAGAGTTGAGTAGTGCTTGGGAACATTGGGGGAGCGGAGTAGAGCGTGGGAACATTGGGAGAGGGCGGTAGAGCTCGGAAACATTGGGAAAGGGGAGTAGGAATCGAGAACACTGAGAGAGGGGAATAGAGCTCGCGAACATGCCTGAGAACACTGGGAGGGGAGATAACATGCTGGGAGGGGAGATAACATGCTGGGAGGGGAGATAACATGCTGGGAAGGGAGATAACATGCTGGGAGGGGAGATAACATACTGGTAGGGGAGATAACATGCTGGAGAACATTGAGAGATGGGGACAGAACTCGGGAACATTGGAAATGGCGAGTAGTGCTTGAGATCATTGGGAGAGGTGAGGAGTGGATCAGAATGCCAGAAGAAAAGTCAGACTCGTGTAGTCATAATCACATTGGCCCCATGAGATCATGTGCATGGCATGAATGAACAGACAAATTGTCATAGCCTTGAGATAACGGGGTGACAGTGGTGTGATCACAAGCTCTGACCAACAATCTGTACTCCAGGGAAAACACAGACGGTCAAATACTCGTACTGCTACTGTTAACATTAGTACCATAGGTATCTTCGCTGGCTGCTGAATATCAGGACGGGGTACTAATGGGAATGTTCCGAGAGCTATAACTTTAGCTATTGGTTCAATTAAGCTGTGATCAACTCTGATCGGTACATCTCCGTCCATAACTATCTCTCACAAACAATAATTTCTTTGGAAATGTCTAAATGTGTTATTCGTATTATTAATCGCATGTGGCCTAACAACCAATCTTTTCTAATTGTAAGGTTTAGATTGTTAGACCTGTTTCTCTTCTTTCTCGCCCAATGAATAATTTGTACTCCTCTATAACATTTTTATTACAAGATGGCACAAATATAGTCTCGTCTGTTTAGTAATGTATTGTAGTCCCACTGACGAATCCCATTATACTATATCATAAAATTTAAATTTTATGTACGTGCCCTTTGAACTCTCACTTATTATTTGTTCTGTCTGTTATGGGTTTTGCACAGTATTTTGTGTTAACTGTGTAACTATTTCTGTAATCACATTTCTATTTCCCTTCAGCAGAGAACCTAGATATTCTAAACTGTTCATTTTCTTTAAGATATCTCCACTTATAAATATGTCAAACCGATGCTACTAATGTCCAACGTGGTCATTACCCAAATCACACTTACGCAAAATTAACACATGCGAAATGAGACGCCAGAGAAGAAATGTCACCTTCACTATACAAAACCGGATAGAAACGATGCCATCAAACAAACCGTGGGATCAACACCCAGTGCCTCTTATATTGAAAGAGATAGAAGTTCAAATGATTCGGCCATCTCGTAAGAAAGCAACATTACCAACTACTGGTACTGGCGATACATCAAAGACGATCTGCTATGAGAGCAGGAGGACGCCCGAGAAGAAAATGGATCGACGACATCAAATACATTGTACAATCACACGGAATGACACTCTTCAGTGCCACCCATCGGGCGCTGGAAAGCCAAGTATTCTTTCCCACGACGTTTGACGGCAAAAGGGGAAGATAATGATAATGATGATACATATATCTGTATGTGTATTTGTTATTTCTATTGTCCAGTGTTTTGTTGCACCGAGATATGCGTGTTTCTGTGCACTTTGTTCTCACGCTGACTTTATTTTTGTCTCACCTCCATATGCGAAGTTGATTGTAATACTCGGCCGTCCGAATAAGTCCCATTGTATCCATATACTTTCTCGGTTTCTTTAGCATATGTTTAGCACTTTTATCTTCTCAATTCGAATATCAAAAACACGAACACTCACACACACTAATATATATTAATGAAGGCGGACACTGCAACATGTTATCTACACCAAGAAAATACCCCATCATTTTGTCTGATCACCAACTGTGCAGAAATGTGTCCATGTCTTGGTCTGATCACCAGCTGTGCAAAAATGTGTCCATGTGTTTGTCTGATCACCAGCTGTGCAGAAATGTGTCCATGTGTTTGTCTGATCACCAGCTGTGCAGAAATGTGTCCATGTGTTTGTCTGATCACCAGCTGTGCAGAAATGTGTCCATGTGTTTGTCTGATCACCAGCTGTGCAGAAATGTGTCCATGTGTTTGTCTGATCATCAGCTGCGCAGAGATGTGTCCGTGTCTTGGTCTGATCACCAGCTGTGCAGAAATGTGTCCATGTGTTTGTCTGATCACCAGCTGTGCAGAAATGTGTCCATGTGTTTGTCTGATCACCAGCTGTGCAGAAATGTGTCCATGTGTTTGTCTGATCATCAGCTGTGCAGCGATGTGTCTATGTCTTAACGTGGACACTTCCACATGCTGCGGAAATGGTGGCACACGTTGTTTTGTGTCGCGAAATGTCTCCTGTAATGATATTGCTGATATGCTCTATTGGGGAAAAACAACACAGAGACAGATCATGATGCTTTGAGTGAAAACCAAACTTGTTCTTTTCCATGTTCACAGACTCGGGTTCCTTCTGTTGCAATTTTGTCAAAAGGAATTACACATATTTAGCATATCAAAGGTGAAGAAAGACAACACAATAAGAGACAACACATACCCTCTCGACATAAGGCTCCAGAGAACCCACTCTGACACCCCTTGTGGCAGTCCCCCGTCTTACTGTCACACGAGGACACGTTTGCCTGGCCGGAAGGCTCACAATTCGGACTGCATGATTCGTTGCAATTTATACCGAACTTTCCAACACTACATTCTGAAATTGTCCAAGTTACACTACATCAGTGCAGAACATGACTTCTACATTTAACCAAGGCATCAATAAAACCTTAAAATTATACAGACGTTTATATTACAAGCTGGCGGACATTGGAGCAAACAGAAGCGGAAACATGAATTAAAGAACATATGAGTTAACTGAAGAAGGGTATGAATTAATACAGCACCATAGATGACATGTATCTTGACAGCCCCTTCATATAGCTGTCCATATGGACGACCACATATACACCACAACTGGCAACACGAGTCTGGCATTTTGGGGAAAATGATTCTGTTGTAACTTAGGTATATACCCATCTCAAACTGAAACTAAACACAACATGCAAGTGAATCCTGGACATTGCACATACAACAATCAAGTGAATCCTGGACATTGCACACACAACAATCAAGTGAATCCTGGACACAACACAGACAACATGCTATATAACACAATCACTCGAGTCTGGCTCATCAGAGATCAGCTGCACTTGCAGCGCCAAGATAAAGTGAATAAAATTGGGTGGAACTGCGGTAAAGCTGTCAAAATGTAAACAATATAAAATGACACAAAGTAGTGCCACTTTACGTAACAGATTTACGACGCATACTGGACGTTGCGGCGACTAGCCGTCATCAGCAAACAAACACATTCACAAACACACCATATAGTCAAGGAGATATCCTGTGACTACATCAGAAGGTGACGACAGGACGAGAAGAACAAAAGGATGAAAAAATGAAAGCAATGTTATACATTGATATGAATAGAACAGTATAAGAAGTTCACCACAGCTAATGTCTTCTATGTTATACATTGATATCAATAGGAGGAGCGGCTGGCCGAGTGGCTAGAACGCCGGACTCTCCTTCGGGAGACCCAATTTCGATCCCTCGGTAAGGTGTGGGATTTTTTTCTGTCGGGGCCAAAAAGAAAGTCCTAACCTGCACAGTTCGTGGCGACTGCACTAGCCAGGCGGCCTTTATTCCTCAGGCTCAAAGACCCCTCTGCCATACACCGCAAGGTACTATCTCATCTCATCATGTTCCTCTTGTACCTTACGGTGTCGAGGTGAAGTATAAACTTCGTGAGAGTGCCCGATTATGGGCTTCGTATATCGACATTCCCATGGATTCTGCTATTCCCTCCGTCCAACGTTTACGTGGTCGGCCTCTTCCTCTGTTTCCATCTGGTCTGTACATCATTGCTTGTTGTGGCATGCTGTTGACTGGTAACCTACTTGCATGGCCAAACCATTTGACTTGCTGCTTTCTAATAAAATCTAGAGCAGCTTTAACCCCCACTTTAGTCCTGATTTCTTCATTTCTGATCTTATCTCTGCTTGATACGTTGAGTATTCTTCTCAGGAACCTCATTTCTGTTGTTGTCATTTTTCTTTTCTCTTTTTCTGTCATTGTCCAGGTTTGGCATTGATAGCACAGAGTTGGTAGGAAGATTGTGTTGTAAAGTGCTTTCTTAGTAGTTATTGATACATGTTTGTTCTTTAGTATTGGTGCCATTTGTCCAATGAGTTGATTTGCCTTATTGCACCTGTTTTCGATCTCGTCTTCTGATCTGCCATTTGATGATATTTTACTTCCTAGGTACTTGAAACTCTTTACTTGTTTCAAGGGATGTTCGTTTAGGTGAATTGTTGCTGTTTGTTCTTCTTTAGTTATAGTCATTACCTCTGTTTTGCTTTTGCTAATTTTCATGTTATGTTCCCTACACATTTCGTTTAGACTATTCATGTGTTCTTGTAATTCAGCTTCTGATTTTGCTATTAGTTCTTGGTCGTCCGCAAACAGGAGTTCTCTAATGGTTAGATTTGCAGATGGTTCTTCTTCTGTGTTCTAATCATGCGGTATTCTTGCTGTCTCTGCTTGGCTAGTTTCTTTCCATATGTTGTCTATATATGTGCATCCTTTGTTTTTCCTAAATCCAAGCTGCGTTTCGCTTAGCTGGGGTTCTAAAGTAGTTCGTAATCTTTTTTCAAGAATTTTGCAAAATATTTTCCCAGTATGACTCAACAGTGAAATGCCTCTGTATTGTGTGCAATCTCTTTTGCTGCCTTTGTTTTTCCAAATTGGGATAATTATGGCGTTTCCCCTGTCTCGTGGTGTCTGTTGTTCTACCCAAACATGGTTGAATAGTGTATGTAGCCAAGCTGTTCCTACTTCTCTTGCTGCTTTAATTAGTTCATTTGGTATTTCATCCTGTCCCGGTAATTTGTTCAATGGGGCTAATCTGATGGCTTCTATAATTTCTTCTTTTAGTATGTCTGGTTCTAGTTCTTCGGTGACATCTGTGTAGGTCTCTTGAATTCCTGTGACATCTGATGGGATGTTGAGAAGTTGTTCGAAATACTGCTTCCATCTTATTAGGATCTGTTTTTGTTCACTTATTGGTTCTCCATTTTCGCTGTTAATTATTTCAGTTGGGTCAAAGGATTCTCCTCTTGTTCGCATTGCACTTATCTTTTTGTAGATGTTTCTAGTTGCCTCCTTGAAGTTTTTATTTAGGATTTCTCCATACTCTTCCCAGTCTTTTTGTTTTTCCCTCTTTACTATTCTACTCACATGTCAGTCCGTTTATAAATCTTAGTTTTTCTACGAGCAGTATGAAAATCCCCTGCCGGCTTGCTAGGCCAGGTAAGGTACTATATTGGTACTATATTGGCAGTAAATGATAGTTAAATGACAGATCAATAGAACAGTATAAGAAGTTCACCACAACTAGTGTCTTCAGTGTTATACATTGACATCAATAGAACTGTAGAACCAAAAGTAAGTTCATGTAAAACTATGCCAAAGACAGAAATATCAATTAGAGAACCCTTTGAGGCTACTAACACAGTTCACAAATAAACACACATGTATTATTTTGTGCTCATAGGAGTAGACAAAGGAAGTAGAGACTGGAATACGCACTTTTCTTTTTGTAATGTTGCATATCCCTTACAAGACCTTCAACCAACAAGTGTATTTTTCAGCTGTTGTTGATGTTCTTGGCAAGATTACGCTCAGTAGATTGCCATTGCTTTCTGAGTGACCGGCTCACATACCCGGTAAGCAACCAACCCGACGTCATCCGCTACCGAATCTCGCGCAGCTATGTTACTCACGTGGACATACGGGATTTCGGATAAAGTCGTTAACACCTTCGCCAGGGAGACCGACATAATAAGCACTAGAAATATTTATCATCTGCGTTTTGTTTAGGCTGATGGTGAGCCTAAAGTCTTTGCATGCGGCTGCACAGCGATCTATGAGCCTTTGGAGATCTGCTGCATGAGTTGTCAGTTCTGCATCGTCTGCAAAAAGTAGTTTCATTATGCATCTTGATGTTATTTTGGTCTTTGCCCTGAGTCTTGATGGGTTAAAAAAGTTTGCCATCAGATCTTGTATGGAGGTATATGCCTTCAGTGACAGTCCCAAATGCCTGCCTTAAGAGAAAGGCGAAGAAGATACGAAATAAGTGTAAGTGCAATTACGCAGCCCTGCTTTACTTTACTGCTGATGCTGACTGACTGGGATGATGAACCATCGAATAAAATGGTCCCCTGCACTTTTTTGTGAAATGAATTGTCAAGACTTAGCAGGGTGCGTGGACATATCTTCTCAAGGATCTTAAAAATGTCGTCTCTACTCACGAGATCAAATGTCTTTATGAGGTCGATGAAGTCAATATATAATGGCTTCCTCTGTTCTCTGCACTTGTTTTGGAGCTGCCTGAGTGAGAAAATCATATCGATGGTGGACCTGTTGGGTCTAAATCCGCACTGTGATTCGGGGTAGATTCTTTCAGCAAGAATGTGTAATCTTTTTAGGATTACTCGAGCGAAAATCTTGCCTGTAATACTTAGAAGGGAAATGCCGCGAAAGTTGTGTAGATCGTTTCTGCCACCTTTGTTTTTATAAATGGTGACAATGCTTGCGTCCCTCATATCTTGTGGTACTGATTTCTCTTTCCAGCAGAGCTGAAATATTGCATACTGTTCTAGGATTATTGTTTCTTTGCCACAGTTTAAAATTTCAGGTGGAATACAATCTTTTTTCATGGTGCCTTGCCGGGTTTGAGAGTGTCTAGTGCTTCCGATTTATGTGAGGCGCGTTCATTATCCAGAGCATGCATGGTAGACTGTTGTTCAATGGCATCCAGAACTTCTTCTCCGACAGTGTTCTTCACTGAGTATAGCTCTGAATATTCTATCCAGCTTGCTTGTGTTCGCTGGCTGTTATCTCCAGTGTGAAGTCCTGTATGCCGGATGAAGACATCCTGTTGTCCAACATCAGTGTGATGTCATACAGAACCTGAGGTTTGCGTGATCCATTTGTTTCGCTCGATTTGTTAATGATTACCCCCTCTGTTGATCGTAAAGGGACCATCATATTTTTTTTTGATTGACCGACAGCTGGCTTGATGTCCTAGTTCATTCCTCGTGTATTTTTAGTGTCTGCAAAAGTTTGAATTAGAGCAGAGAGCTGTAGCCAGTACCTTTTCGTAGATTTTATTACGGTCTGTTGTACTCTCTGGCGGTTCGCAGTGCCTGCAATGTTTTCTCTGATGGTGATGTTTTATAAACTGAGAATGCATGTCTCTTTATTTCTAAGAATGGGAGCATCTCTTCAGAGTGTGCTTCAAAATAGTCGGTTAACTTAGTTTGCTTCTTGCCAAATGTTAATAGTGTTGTGTTGTAGATGGTATTGCTCAAATGACTCCATCTCTCAATGGTAGTTCCATCTGTGGGGCCAGGCAGAGGCTCCGCTAGAGCCTGCGTGAATTTGTTGACCTTCTCTTTGTTTTTGGTGCCGCTGGTGTCAATGCGTGGTCTTCCTTCTGTTCTGTTTCTGTAGATTCTCGTGTGCTTTATCTTCACCTTGCTGGAAACGAGTGAAATGTCAGTGTCGCAGTCAGCACTATGATAGCTACGAGTCAGCCGTACATTGTGGAGACTAGTGCGTTTGGTGAGCACCAGGTCGAGTTGGTGCCAGTTTATTGATCTAGGGTGCCTCCAAGACACATTGTGTTGTGGTTTTGTGTCAAAGAAGGTATTGGTCACGGACAGTTTATGATGACTGACGAATTCCAGTTGACGTTGTCCACATTCATTGATCTTCCCCACACCAAACTGTTCTAGACATGAAGGCCAAGATTTGTGGCGTTCAAATCCCCCAGGATAAAAAGATGTTGTTTCTCTGGTGTTTCATTGACCAGTTTGCTAAGGTCGTCATAAAACTTGTCTTTAGATTCTGATGCTGCAGTTAGTGTTGGGGCGTAGACGCTTATAATACTAACTGGGCCTGCCTCTGTCTGGAGTTGGAGCTTCAGTATTATTTCAGCGCCACCATTTGGTGCTATGATGGACTTAAGCAGCTTGTTTCTGATTGCGAAGCCAACTCCATGCTTCCTGGTCTCTCCGCACGATTTGACATGCCAGTAGAAAGTGAAGTTCCTCTCCTTGACGTTTCCAGATTCTTTGAGTTCGGTCTCTTGCAGGGCGAAAATGTATGTTCCCAGTCTGAGTAATTCGTTGTTTATCACTGCAGTTTTGCGGGCATCCACAATCTCGTTTAGATCGTCTGAGCTGTCAGGGGTCATGGTTCTAGCGTTACATGCTCCCATCCTAAGGGACCATACATCCTCATGAACATATAAACCGTGGCGTGACAGCATCTTATTGACTGTGGGCTGTCCAGCTTAGGCGGGCGGTTGCTGTCTAGTGAGATATCATGATCTCTTCCACCGTCGGAATCAACCCTTGGCGCCTTGCTCTACGCCAATCGAGCATTAAGACTTATAACCGGTAACTGCTGCTTCCCGTGTTATGGTACCACTGTTACGCGGTGCTGAAGTGACCTCTCCAGGGCACAAGCCTGGGCAATGGATTTCGGAGAACCAGTTGCTGTCCAGGTGCAAGTTTCTTCTCTCCATGTCGCCGATGATAACTAAGGGAAAGACAGTAGCCAATGCAACTTGGCATCGGTGCCGTCGCAGGAGTTGTCAGAACTATGTTGATGATGATGATGAGGATGATAGTGATGATAATACCTTATCACAACCAACGCTGTGAATATATTTTGTTATAGCCTGCATCAGTAGCTAAGGGGTAACGATTCGCAATCCCCCACAAAGAGTTCGAAATAAGTTGCGGACGATTTGCCAGTGTACCAACATGTGTTAATTTTAATAATGGCAGGAGCGTCCGTTCAGAACTCAGTGACAAATTACTGAAAGTTAACTTGCCTAATAAATCACAAACAGGCAAGTCATGCTGGGATTGATTGCCACGTCAAGTGAAGGACATAAAAGTAACTTTTATTTTGAGCTCACTCGCTTAGAACTCAAGCATAGTCCATACACGTGCTACTAGTCCTAGTACACTGGACTAACTTTAGCTTTTCCTGGTCCCAGTGTAATTCACCATAAGGCGAACCCACTCCGACTTCAGAGGTAAGCTAACATTTACATCTGGTATTACAAAGTTATCAAAGATAAAAACACAATTTCAGTATAGTAGAGCTCAAGCTAGACACCACAATACTTACTTTAACATCTGGTATAGCAAAGTTATCAAAGGAGAAAATACAATTTCAGTATAGAAGAGCACACTTTATACACCACAATACTTAATTTAACATCTCGTATTGCAAAGTTATCAAAGAAGAGACCTCAGTATAGCAGAGCTCAAGTTAGACAACACAATACTTACATTAACATCTGGTATTGCAAAGTTATTACAGACGAGAACAATATTCAGTATAGCAACGCTAAAGTTAGACAACACAATACTTACTTTAACATCTCACATTGCAAAGTTATCAGAGATGAGAACACATATTCAGTAGAGCACAGTTCAAGCTAGACAACAGAATACTTACTTTAACATCTATCATTCAAAGTTATCAGAGAAGAGAACGAACGAACGAACGAACGAACGAACTTTATTTTCAAAGGATAACAAATTTGGCACGCAGGCCCGTCTTAAATTCGGCCCTTCCAATCACTCATCTGTCATTCATCAATAGTGTATGGTGCCTTCACATGGGAAAAAAAAAACATTGTCAAATGAATGTTGTAAACATAAAAAATGCATATTGTCATGTTATGAGACACATCAACCACCCACTCAAACATCTCCCACCCACAACACATCCCCCACCCACCCCCACACACATACATACACCCAGGCACACATACATTCTCCCACCCATCCACCTATTCCCCATCCATACACATACCCCACCCACCCACAACCCCGGTACACATACATGCACCGACCAATCTACCCCCACCCACACATCCCCCACCCAAACACATCTCCCTACACACATCTCCCCACCTACAGACATCTCCCTATCTACACACATCTCTCCACCTATCCCATCACACACACACACACCCAACCACCCAGTCAAGCACACATCCCCCACCCACACACACATCTCCCCACAAACCCGCAGATCTATCACCTACTTACACACATTTACTGCACCCACCCACACATCCCCACTTACACACATTCTCAGACCCACACAATCTCCGCTTCCCGCACCCACACAATCCCCTCCCATCCACAAACGTACACACACTCACCCACCCACACATCATCCCCACCTCCCAATCATCCATCCCCCAATCACACATCCCTTAACCACACATCACCCATCCACGCAAACTCCACCCATACACACATCTCCCCACCCATACACACATCACCCACCCACACATCCCAACCCACACACACACATCTCCCCACCCACAAACACATCCCCCATCCACCCACACACACCTCCCAACCACACACACCCCACCACCCAGACACACATCCCCCACCCAGACACACACATCCCCCTAACAATACTTACTTTAACATTCGGTATTGCAAAGTTATCAAGAGATCACATATTCAGTATTGCAGAGTTCAAGTGAGACAACACAATACTTACTTTAACATCTGGTATTGAAAAGTTATCAAAGAAGAGAACACATATTCAGTTAAGCAGAGCTTAAGTTAGGGATCACTATACTTATTTTAACATCTGGTTTTGCAAAATTATCAAAGAAGAGAACACATAATCAGTATATCAGAGCTTAAGTTATACAATATAATACTTACTTTAGCATCTTATATTGCAAAGTTATCAAAGACGAGAGCACATATTCAGGAGAGAACGAACGAACGAACGAACGAACAAACTTTATTTTAAAAGGGTAACAAATTGGGCACGCAGGCCCGTCTTACATTCGGCCCTTTCAATCATTCATCTTTCATTCATCAACTGTGCATGTTACATTAACATAGAGGGAAAAAAATCATTGTCAAATGGATTTTGTAAGCATAAACAATGCATATTACGCATGATACATTCACATGAGAAAAAAAAAACATTATCAAATGAAAGTTGCAATGATGCAATCAAATGAAAGAGCACAGTTCAAGCTAGACAACACAATACTTACTTAAACATCTGGCATTGCAAGGTTATCAATGAAGATAATACATATTCAGTATATCAGAACCGAAATAAGATAACACAATACTGACTGTTCTCACAGTAGGGCCCCATGGTGCCACTGCGACATTCAGTCTGGCAGACTCCGACATTGTCACACCGGGGAGCGCTGACCTGGCTGGAAAGACCACAGTTCTCGCTGCACGACAGGTTGCAGTATGGTCCGAACCTCCCCGCACCACATCCTGAAAGTTGCCAAGTCAATCCAGCTCACATCAATGAACATAAACATGTTCTTGTTTGTCTTTGGTTGGGATCAATCCCAGGTTGATTGTCTATATAATTTTATTACAGTAGTTTGCCAGTTCGTTCATAAAGCAATGGCAAACTACTGAACGTAAAAGTTTGCCTAGTACATCAACAGCAGCTGAAAATGCTGATGTTGACTGCAACGTCCTGTAAGGGATATGCAACATTTTAAAAACAGTTTGCCATTGCTTTCTGAACGATAAGTCAACGAAGTCCAACTGATCGGTCTAGGAAATGAACCCACTATCCACTAGACAGCGCAGAAGAAGTTTAATCGCGAGCGTTATAAACCTCGCGACAAGGCTCGTCTCTATCCATTCATGCATTCATTAGCATTTTAATTGCAGAACCTCGTTCCAATAACAACCGTTCAGAAAACTTCTCTGTCATAAGCCAGATGTCCCGCGTCCGATACACCCATCTGGAGATCATCCGCCATATCCTACACCCATCTTCTCTTTGACCTTCTTCTTCCTCTCTTCCCAAGCATATACCCCTCCATGATTGTTCTCTCCAAACTTTCATGACATTTCAAGTGACCAAAACATTTCAATTGTTTTTGTTTTTTGTTGTTGTTTTTGTTTTATCGTGTTTTGTAGCGCAATCTTGTCCAATATTCAGCTCTTGAAGTATTGATGCATTTGTTCTTTTCTTTATGGGATATATTCTTAGAACTCGTCTATAACATTTCAATTCAAAGTCATTTATGCGCTGTTCAACTTGTTACCACGTCTCACAGGGGTATGTTACAATGAGAAAGATGCATGCTCTTAAAACTCTAATTTTCGTAGTTCTATCAGTACTATTCCACAATTTATTCAGTTGTTTTAGTTTTTGAAGTGCAATAGATATTCGTCTTTTAATTTCCTTCAGTGTGTCACCATTGTTGGTAGTCAATGACCCGAGATACTCGAATTTTTCCACCACCTTCAATATGTCCTCATTAACATATACTTCCATCAACATAATAGTTTTATCTGATCTCTATCTTCTTCTTCTTCTTCTTCTTCTTCTTCTTCTTCTTCTTCTTCTTTCGTTCGCTTGAAATATGTCTATAACTGCAATGCTGTCTCTTGTATGAATTTAACTTTCTTTTTCAGTTCACACAGCGGTTCATAGAGTTTATCTTCCATTGTCGTCTCTCTAGGCCAGAAGGTTTGCCTAAATATGTTATATTTTGGGCAGTCTTGGAGTATGTGCTCTGCTGTCTGCGACGCCAATCCACATGTGCACATTGCTGTTTCACCAATCTTGAATTTTGTATACATGTGGTTGCGTAATCTATTGTGTCCTGTTCTGAGGCGCAGAATAATGACTTGTTCTGGTCTGTCCATAATGTGGTAGTCATCTTGAGCAGGTTATACGATACAATTAAGTTATACAATACCAATATCAGGCTTTCTGACTGATTTGATCATTCTTTTCTTTTGGTGGTATGTAACGAGCACATCAGGCTGTTCTTCTTTGGCTCTTTCCTTAGCCAATTGATCAGCTCTGTCGTTTCCGGGTACTCCACAGTGGGATGGTATCCACTGTATGTTGACCTTATGCTGACTGCTAAGTTCAGAAAGTAGTGTCCTTAGTACTGGCAATTTCCCAGAAAGGGCGCCTCGAGAACTGATTTTGCATCTGTCAATAGCGCCACAGGTTGTGTACCATTGCTGGTATTTAGTAATTTCTCTGTTTCTATCTTGCTCAATTTCAGCATCATAGTTATGGCAGTACTCTCCTGTCGGTACTATGGCTTTGTCCCTAGTATTATTTTGGTATTCTATGTACACTCCCGATCGTCCATTTCGAATAGCATTTTGTGCTGACCCATCTGTGTAGACTCGGATCCAGAGGTCCTGTGGGTATTCTTCACCAAGGAAGCTGAGAGTGGCTGTTCTGTGCTGCACACTGTTCTGTTCTTCCTTGTCAAATATTCCTCTCACTTTTGTCTGGATTTGTAATGATAGTCTATGTTCATCTTTCCATGGAGTTCGCTCTGGAATAGTTGTTAGGGGGATACCAACTATGGGCAGATCGGTGGTTTCTCTGCAGAGTCGTTTGACCTGGTGGATAAAACTACTTCTTTTCAACCGCCCCATAGCTAGGTTTTCAAATCTGTTCTTCATAGGGTGGCCTGGCAAGCTGAAGAACTTTTCTGCTTGTATTAGCGTTTTCGTATCGCTGCGCTCTCTCAGTGCTTGTGTCCTCCCCCATCTTCTCCATTTCCACTATAGGGGCTGATCTCATCCCTTCCGTGGTGACTCTAAGTGCTTGATTGTGCACCTTGTCCAGCTCTTGTAGTGTGGTTTTTGATGCCGAACACCATGCAGTTGACCCGCATGTCTCTATCGGAGCATAGGCCCACAAAGAAACTACCCCAAGACGCCCTATATTGTCTCCTGCATCTCCGCCCATGTCCTACAAAGATTATTCGTCCCTTTCTGTAATTCCCTTCTCCATGAGTCTTAAATCTCCCGCTATTTCGTTTGCCACAAGATAGTGGGGGATTCTAGTTTCGGGTAATGTGGATGCACGCTTGGAGCCGCGATACGGTAGTGGCGAGACCATCGCCTACTGATCTGGGAGAAAGTTTATTGCGTTAAATATTGACCAGGGCTGCCTATGACACAGCTAAATGGGTCCCATGAATGTATTGGGAAAGAGAGTCGGATGACATGACACTGGCGACACCTCCCAACGAATGCTGATTGGTTTAAACATATGGGTGTAGCATTGTAGTCTAGCCCGATGCGCAGATAGGCGGGTGGAATGGTCCTCGGTTGACTGACTAGATGTACTGTGTCTGGTCAGTGCCGCTCTGTAGCTGCCCATACCGGCCACTAAATGTACGTCAGACCTGACATACCCAAGTTGGCTTCTGGCAAAACTTATTCTTAGTGTGAACCCTGTGAGGTCCCTAGCTCGCAGCCGAACTAAAGGGTTATGTAGCAGATCCTGTTTGATTTTTACAAACTGCCTGTTGCACGCTTTAAGTCGGATTGGGTATTTTATACTAGCCTCATATGTATAATGGACCAATGGGCTCTACATAGATGATCTGGTTAATATCAGACCAGAAAGTTTTGATATTTCCCCAACACATCGATACTTACTAATGAAACAGTACCTCGCAACGCACGATGTGACCGCCCAACAAATTATCCAGACCTACCAGGAAATGATGTTACCTAGCGTGAAAGTGGCATTGCCACAACATAGTTGATCCAGAACACCAAAGACCGAGATCTGTGGAGAGCCATGAACGCTTACGCCAGCCGACAGGGCATTTGATGATGATGATGATAAGATAACCACTAAACACAAGAATGCTGCAGGCAGTCGTTATAGTATATGGGACTCTGCAATGTTCTCCAAACAGTTATGAATGTCGGCATAACGTATAATTTCCCAAAGGGAACATGACTGGAAGACATGATAGCTTCATTGTTAATGCTTTGTTTGTTCTTCAATAAACATATTCTCGAAATTATTTTCAGTTAACCCTGCATCCGTACAGATTCTACAAAGCATCAAGACTCTGCTGAGGATTGAACTCGGACAATTGTATTGGCATGTCGTGCACCAACAACTAAGCCATTGCGGCTCCAATGGAGCAGTATTCCTACCTTTTGATCTTTCGCAGAAGCCCACACAGTACACAATGCGAATTGAGTTATGTTTGCTCCAGTGAGAGGGCAACCGTCGACTATCTAGGCCACTCTACCAGCGTCCTTCCCTCAAATGATGACATGTAGCATTAGTTATGGACAACACATTGACGCGGTGGTCAGGACTTACTGTTCATACATCCAATACCGTAGAAGCCAGCAGGACATCCTGAAGGACAACCTCCAGTGCTGACGAAACAGGCCTCATGGTCGGAGCAATTACATGGGTGTTCACAATCGCGTCCGTAGTGCTGCGGGTTACAGATGGAGTCTGTAATCAAGATTGGGGTAGAAGGTAAATCTAGACACAGAGCTCTGCGAGAAGTACATGCAGACAGGGAAATATGAGGCAGACACGGGGAACATCAAGCAGACAGTGAGAACAACGGAGGGAAAACTTGAGGCAAGCAAGGAGAATATGAGGCAAACAGTGACAGCACAAGGCAGTGAGGGAGAACACGAGGTAAACATTGATAACATGACACGGAGAAGGTGAGGCAGAGAGGGAGGAGATAAGAGGAAGAACAAAGCGTTGTTCAAATCCTTATGGTGTTTTCTACCAATGTTGGTATGTCATTCCGAAGGTAAGTTACATTTCTCGCGAGATACCGCGATCAAAAGCGCAAGCACATAATAGTAACACTACAATCGCACATTCATGTCGCAACAAGCGAAAAGGAATGTTTCCACACGAGTGTTACCAAGACCCTAAGTGAAGGCAAACAACTGTAACACCGCAATCTACCGCGACACTAAATGGAGGCAAATAGCTGTAAAACCGCAATCTAACAAGACCCTGAGTGGAGGCACATAGCTGTAACACCGCAATCTAACAAGACCCTAATTGGAGGCAAAGAACTTTAACACCGCAAACTACCAAGACCCTAACTGGAGGCAAAGAACTTTAATACCGCAAACTACTCTAGGATACTGGAATAAATAATAACTACACCCAACCAAGAGGAAATGAGGCTCTCTAGAAGAGACGTGGAACAATGTGGGACAATGTGGAGCAATGTGGGGTAATGTGGAGCAATGCGGATACTGTGGAGCAATGTCGATGAATGTAGAGTCAAGTGAATCAATGTACAGCAAAATGGAGCAGTGTTGAGCAATGTGAGGCAAAATGAAGCATTGTGGAACAATATGATGCAATTTCGAACAATGTGGGGCACGGTGGAGCAATGTGAAGTCGTGTGGAGCAATGTGGAATCATCTGGAGCAATGTGGAGCAATATGGAGCAGTGTGGAGCCAAATGAGGCAATATGGAGCAATGTTGCGCAACAAGATTCAACCAACCGTGGTTGCTGAAGTCGACACGACAATGTGGAGCACTGTGGAGCAATATGAGGCAATGTGGAGCAATATGAGATAATGTGCAGCAATATGGATCATTATGCGGCAATGTGGAGCAGTATGGATCAATGTAAGACAATGCGGAGTATTTGTAGAGCCGTGAGGAGCATGCAGCGAGTATGCCCGGATCGCCATTGTCTTCCTTTTCCTTAGGGAAATCTCCAGAATTGGCAACTAGGATGTCAGAATAATGTATGGTCTGGGACAGACAGCACACACTGTGCAGCAGAAGACGTACTATTGTCTGAATCAATGTGGAACGGACCAGGCAGATCTATTCTTGCTTATGGATAGGTCTGGACAATGATTCAAGAGATGAAGTCATTCCGTTGGAGCTGGATAGGCTATACTGAGTAAACATAAAAAATAGTGTCTTCATAGGGGAAGACTAAAAACACACACGGAAGAGAAGTAGAAGCATATGGGGATAAAAGGAATAATATAGAGAGGACATGGACGAAGATGCATGGGATACCCTATGACAATGGTTCTCAACCTTTTTTGGTTCGTTCCCCCCTTCACCACATTTTTAGGACGTCATTCCCCCCCCCCTCACCATATTTTTAGGACATCATTTCCCCCCCCCCCCTTACCATATATTTAGAACGTCATTCCCCCCCCCCCCTTTTGTATTTCCTCCCTAAGAATTTCCCCCTGCCCTACACAGTATACGTAATAATTGAAGCTAAATTTAATAGCACATACTAAAACAAGTCTAGACATGTACATAAAATGTGATTTGCGGGTCAACTTACGTTATAAAATGAATTTCAGAAGGGTGATGCGTACAGAAGCGTAAAGTATGAAAGGAAAAACAAGATCAAGTAATCGGTTCTTGTATTAACGCGATCTTGAAATAATCTTCATTTCCCCCCCCCCCCCCCCCCGGAAACCCTAAAATTCCCCCCTGGGGGAGAATTCCCCACCGGTTGAGAACCACTGCCCTATGATAAAAGAGCTTGCAGTGAGTTGGGTGAGTATCTCCTAATGGGTGACACAGAATAAAAGAAGAAGAAGTTGCTTTTTGTTATTGCATTCATATATATGGGTATACGGGCTCACAAACCGCGTTCGCAAGCTTTTTTTGATATTGCTAAACAACAACCGTCCATTGTTAAAGAAATGTATTAAAACTGTCTGCAAACATGTCTTTGCCCACAACGACACACTTATTTATTTCAGCATGTCCCGTTCTATATTTATTTTGTATTAAAGCTGATTGCAATGTGAATTGTATGAAACGCTTGCCAGTTTGCACAGTACGTTTATATGATTATTTAAAAAACAGTTTAATTGTAGCACGAGAACAGTACCATTGTTATTGCGATATGTGCTTCAATTGTTTATTCTTAACTGGAATGTATTATTCTTCAAATAACTGCTTGCTTGCATGCGCCGTTGCTAAATATAACCTGGGTAGTTATAATTTTGCCGGTCTCTCTGGCTGAGGGGTTACAACACTTTCTCCGTAATCCCGTTTATCACGCAGAGTCTCGCAGCGCGCGAGAACTGGGAGAGGTTCGTCCTTCGCTGGTGACTTGCGGGATAACTGAGCCGGCCGCTCAGAAAGCAATGGCAAACTACTGAACGTAATCTTGCCAAGAGATCAACAGACAGCTGAAAGATGCTGCTGTTAACAGCTAAGTCCTGTAAAAGGATATGCGAAAAAAAAAGTTATCATTTCCATGCGCAATACATTACCTTCATACACAAGCACATTACCTCCGTAAACCTCGACTTCACACAGAGTCAGAATGTCAGTAGCGCTGGCATTGAATGTCACTGTCAAAGCCTGGACAGGTTTGGGCTGATGGGTTATCGAATAATTGTCTTTGGCTTGGACGCTTTGGTCTGTGAAGGCAAACACTGTGACGTTCATGGCGTCGAAACCTTCCATGGAGAAGCCACGCAGTAGGAACGACGAATCTACGAGTATTTGAAAATATCCGTTTACTTAACTATCTCTGTATGCATGTCTGTCTGTCTGTCCCCCCCCCCCCTCCTCCCTCTCTCTCTCTCTCTCTCTCTCTCTCTCTCTCTCTATATATATATATATATATATATATATATATATATATATATATATATATATATATCACTGAGTAGAAGAAGAAGAAGAAGAAGAAGAAGAAGAAGAAGAAGAAGAAGAAGAAGAAGAAGAAGAAGAAGAGTTGAGCTGAGTTGAGTTGTGTTAAGAACAGACATTACTGCATTCAGGACATTCCCATACAGTCTCCGTCCCCTCGTTCAACAGCCAGCGAAGACTCATACTACTAATCGTTCCCACCGCTATCTGATTAAAAGTTCTCCTGGTCTTCCCTCTCAGTTTTGAGATTCTTCCAGAACCCCTGCCGCTCCCCCACAATCTCATTCTTTCCACATATGGGTTCTCAATCTGTTCCTCCGCCTTCTCCACCTGGTCCCACAAGCGCACTACCACCTCTCCCTTGTCCACAGGCAAGATACCACCAAGAGGTGCATTCCTTGCCAGCCTATCAGCCTGTTCATTCCCCAGCACCCCCGCATGGCCAGGGCAAAATATCCATACAATTCTCACAATCTGCAACCTCTGAAGAGACGAGAGCCATTCAACAAGAAATACACCGAGAGGAAAAAGAAGAAGAAGAAGAAGAAGAAGAAGAAGAAGAAGAAGAAGAAGAAGAAGAAGAAGAAGAAGAAGAAGAAGAAGAAGAAGAAGAAGAAGAAGAAGAAGAAGAAGAAGAAGACGAAGGAGGAGGAGGAAAATGAGGATGAGAAGGAGGAGGAGGAGACGGTGGAGGAGGAGAAGGGGAGAAGAAGGAGGAGGAGGAGAAGAAGAAGAAGAAGAAGAAGAAGAAGGAGGAGGAGAAGAAGAAGAAGAAGAAGAAGGAGGAGGATACTCCTTGATATGTCTGATGATACTTACGGTCCAGTCTGTTGAATATGACGTATCTAGTTACACTGCGATGACTGGAGAAGCGAACGGTCCAGCTGGTAGAGTTGGTTGTGTGCGCACAGCTGTACTTATACAAGTCTTGGCTCCGATTGCCATCCACGGCCTTGTCTGCGCCGAGACTGACAGGCACTCCGCTGACATTGGCGATGAAGGTGGATTCCTGGCTGGCGGACTCTTTCAAAGCCACATTACGACCTAGATATTACGGACTGACAAGTGGCCTTTATCGTCAAAGTAGATACGGTAAGGTACAAGTACACAATCCAGGTGAGAATCAGGACAGAAGACCTTTCAGACCCATCCACTTAGATAAATAGAGCATATATATATACACGTAGAAGACTTCACTCAGACAATGGAGCATACATTTATACACACAGAAGACTTCACTGAGACAAATGTGGCAAACATATATACACACAGCAGACTTCACTTAGATAAATGGAGCGTATATATATACACACAGCAGACTTCACTTAGATAAATAGAGCATACAGAAGGCTTCACTAAGACAAATGGAGCATGCATATATACACACAGAAGACTTCATTGAGACAAATGTGGCAAACATATATACACACAGAAGACTTCACTTAGATAAATGGAGCGTATATATATACACACAGCAGACTTCACTTAGACAAATAGAGCATACAGAAGGCTTCACTAAGACAAATGGAGCATGCATATATTGACACAGAAGACTTCACTAAGACAAATGGAGCATGCATATATACACACGCACAAGACTGACAATCTCACAGATGTGTGAGTTTATATGCATTCTTACCTGCATAAATACATTCATGCACATCGACACACATAGCTACATATAATCATGCAATAATGAGCGGTATGGCTTTTTAGGAGAAGTAGACTGCTAGAAAAGTGATAGGACGTCGCAGTCAAACCCAGCATTATTTGGTTGTGTGAAATTTCTTGGCACGTTGACGTTCAATAATATTCATTTTTTTCCGAACGACAAGAACTCATACCATTGTATGAAAGTCAGCGCAAGGCGGTCTGCTATCAAATAGCTCACAGCTGTGTATCGAACCCTGTTTGCGGGATTAAGTCCGTAACCCCTTCGCCACAGAACGCAAAGCACACGCACACATACACCCCCGAGACCAGCAGTTGAAACCGATATGACCAATTATTCCTGCTATGGTCACTTCTACCAAAGTTGTATGTTTCGTTGTCGGTCGCAACTTGTAAATATGCCTTATACGACCACTAGTAATGCTAATATATTGTTGTATATTCCGTTGTCTGCTGGTTGCAACTTGTAACTCGCTTAAAAGTCGACATGGTCAACTGCATTGCACGTGGTTTTATCCCTATTGTTCAGCCTCTTTCCGCAGCGTGGAAAGCGTCGCAAAAAGCACGAACTCCGTACTCCGTAGCTCCAGCGACTACCCTCGGGAGTCTCCGAAAAAATGTATTCGTGAACCGAAGGACATGGCCTGGAATCGAACCCACAACCGTCGAAGCTCAAGACAAGCAGCTTGACCGCTTCGCCATGGAGACTCCCTTAAAAATACGCCTAAAACGACCACTTGTATTGTCAATATATTGTTGACGTAATTAACCATTATTCTTTAACAGTAAACATAGAACTCTTAGTAGAAATTCTGTAAAAAAAAAAAAACCTCAAGTCTTGAAAGAGTGAAGGGCTGCCTAGGCTAGAGAAAGGGTGTCGCATTGAGACTAGCAACGGAGATGATTGTCTCGGGAGTGATGCGAGCAGCTTTCTGCAAACGTTTGCTACATGTTCAAGACGAAAACATGTGTCAATCAATGCAGAAGTGTGTAATATCTTGGCAGAAGATGGCCTTCTCCTAGCAGGCTTTCTTCTTCTTTTCATTCGCTACCAATCTTCTTCTTCTTGTTCTGCTTCGTCTTGTTCCGTTCGCCGCCAATCTTCTTCAATACTATGTTCTTGTGGGTAGATATATTGCTGCACTTTTCCGTTTAGTGAATATGTAATGATCTTCTGTCGCACTTATATTCAAATGAGTGTTTGTGATTTTCAACTGATTTGCTATTTTGTCACACTCATAGTCTGTCACAGGAATCATGCTTGCTCTTAACATTCTTTCTTACTCTTCAGCCTGTTTCAACGAATATATGTTTCAATTGCCTTAGTTTTCGTATCACGAAGTTTGTTGTTTAAATCTAATAAAATTCGATTAAAAGTCGATAGGGTAGACTTCATTGCCACGGATGTTTATCACATATGGCTCAATATCTTTCGGCAGCGCGGAAAGCGTCTCACAAACCACGAACTCCTTAGCTCCAGCGACGACCCTCGGAAGTCTCCGAACAAATGCACTCGTGAAACGATGGATGCGGTCGGGAATCGTACCCACAACCTGCGGAGCTCAAGGCAGACAGCTTGGCCACTTCGCCACGGAGACACCCTGTTTTAATCTAATGAGATACTTGCAGTGACCACGTATCTATACTTACCCCCGCTGACGTAAACAGAGCAGAGATGGGGAACTACCTCCCCTGTCAAGGTCACTTCACTGATACCCCTTGAAAGGTCACAATGCATGTCCTGTGTTGTCTTGTCCATGTCAGCCTTCCTCAATGCTGGACAGCTGACTGCAATGTTTCTCCTGGAGAAGCTGACTGACAGCTGACTTAAGGTATCAATTCCTAGATGGACACTTGTATCATGGAGGTAAGTCATGTCAAAAACACACTGAACTGTCATGACTATGACAACACACATTCATCTTCATATTATGGTCTCTAATGCTAACACTATTTGAGAATATATTTGCCTACATCATTTTCTCCTTCCGCTTTATCTTTTTCTTTTCCTTTTTCTTTCCTCCCACCTTGGTCTGCCCGTTCTTCTTCTTCTTCTTCTTCTTCTCCTTCTTCTTCTTCTTCTTTTTCTTCTTCTTCTTCTTCGTCTTCTTCTTCTTCTTCTTCTTCTTCTTCTTCTTCGTTTTCTTCTTTCTCCTCTTCTTCTTCATTTTCTCCTTTCTCCTCATCTTCGTGTACTTCTTCTTCTTCTGCTGTGTCTTCTTCATCTTCATTTTCTTCTGTTTCTTCATCTTCTTCTATTTCTTCATATTCTGGTTCTCGTACTAATTCTTCTTGTTTCTGATGTCTTTGTTGTTGGTATTGTTGTTCTTCTTCTTATCCTCCACTTCTTCCTCTTGTTCTTATTCTTGCTCTGCTTCTTTTTCTGCTTGTACTTTTTCTTCTCCTTCTTCCTCGTTTCGTTTGCCAAAGTGTTACCGAAAGTATACTTTATATACCTTCAACTTTCTATAACTACAACTATACTATTAATATACAAGTAAATGGGAATATTCTTCAACAAGTGAATCGGTTCAATTATCTCGGAACACTCATAACATCTGATGGGAGATGCCTTGTAGAGATTAGAACAAGAATCGCCATGGCGAAAGTAGCCTTTAGCAAGATGAATAACATACTGACCAATAAAAAGATGTCAATTGAAACGAGAAAAAAGAGTGTTGAGGTGCTACATAGAGCCTGTTCTTTTGTATGGATGTGAAACTTGGACAATGAGCAGTCAAGCTGAAAATCATCTGATGGCTGCAGAAATGTGGTTTCTGAGGAAAATGCAAAGAATACCATGGACAGACAGAAAAACAAATGACCAAGTACTACAGGAGACAAATGACAATCGTAAATTGATTAGAGAAATTAGACGTAGACAGTCAAAATTGTTTGGACATGTTATGAGAAGAAATGGATTGGAGAACTTAGTGACAACTGGCAAGATCGAAGGGAACAGACTAAGGGGAAGATCGAGAAGTAAATAACTGGATGGCTTGTCCACATGGCATGGTCGAGACAGGAACACTGAGCTGATCCACGACTCTGATGATCGAGTGAAATGGCGAGTCATGATCAGCCACGCTTTCCGACATGGCACATGATTGATTGATTGAACTACAACGGCTTCTTTTAAGTACTCAATTTATGCTGTAGGCATTATTACTGCTATTAATACAACAACAACAACAACTATTACTACTTCTACTACTATTGCCACTAATACTATTACTACTACTACTACTACTACTACTACTACTACTACTACTACTACTACTACTACTACTACTACTACTACTACTACTACTACTACTACTACTACATACTACTACTACTACTACTACTACTACTACTACTACTACTACTACTACTACTACTACTACTACTACTAATACTAATGAAATTAATTATGCTTCATCCTTCCATCATGTGTCATGCTGATAAGCGTTCGCGGTCATGTTTTACCATCTCACTCGATCACAAGAGTCGTGGACCAGCTCCTTGTTTCTGTCTCGACCATGCCATGTGGCCAAACCTTCCAGGTATTTACTTCTCGGTCTGCTCCTTGGTCTCTTCCCTTCGATCTTGCCAGTTGTCACCCAGTTCTCCAATTCATTTCTTGTCATAACATGCCCAAAAACGATTGACTGTCTACATCTAATGTCTCTAATCAGTTTACGATCTTCATTTGTTTCTTGAAGGACTTGTTCATTGGTTTTTCTGTCTGTCCATGGTATTCTTTGCATTTTCCTCAGAAACCACATTTCCACAGCCATCAGCTGTTTTTCAGCTCGTCTGCTCATTGTCCACACTTCACATCCATACAAAAGTGCAGGTTCTATGTAGCGCTTCAACACTCTTTATCTCGTTTCAATGTAATATTTTTATTGGTCAGTATGTTTTTCATCTTGCAAAAGGCTACCATCGCAATGGCAATTCTTGTTCTAATCTCTTCAAGGTATCTCCCATCAGATGTTATGACTGTTCCGAGATAACTGTACCGATTAACTTGCTTAAGAATATGCCCATTTACTCGTATATCACATGGTGGTATTTCCTTCTTCCAAGTGACGACCATAATCTGTGTCTTCTTAACATTGAATTCTGACCCTAGTTGCTCACTGTGTGCAAGAACCGCATCTACTAAATGTTGCAGGTCCTGTTCATTGTCTGTTATCACGACTGTATCATCTACATATCTAATGTTATTGATGTATCGTCCCCCAATGTTGATTCCTTCCATTAATTATGCTGGTAATGATAATATGGATGGACGGTTGTTTCCAAACCTTGATGATATACCCGTTCTTCTATTGTTGTCTAAAATGTGTTTTATAAACAATTTATGAATTAAATAATGTATAAGAGCAGATGCACAAGAAGGGCAGAATGTCATACGGGCCTGCGTACCCAATTTTTAACCATTTGAAAACATAATGTTCGTTCGATCGTTTAACCGACACAAACAAACCAAAGAAACTTGACAGATATGTAATTGTGCCTACCCTGGGTGGTTATACAGACCCTGAGCCAGGAGAAAACGATGGTATAGTTTAACACGATCCGTGCTGTATCACCGGAGCTGGCGTCATTGCACGTATTTTCGTCCGCATCTGTTAAGACTGGCGAAGTTGGTGTTAAGTATGCTAGATCGGCTGTGGGAAATACAAACAAATAAATATGAGGTATATCTCATAGTTAGCTGTATATCCTTTACAGGACGTCACAGTCACCCCCAGAATTGTATGGCATTGTGATTTCCTTCCAAGCTTACGGTCAGTAGTTTGTCATAGATTTTTGAACGACCGGCGCTCACACCAATTTGTTTCGAACGAGGTTAGGGGGAGGGGGAGGTGGGAAGAGATAGAGATTACGAACTGCGTCCGTAACCCATTTATCACAGGGCCAACGGCCCTTCGCCACAGAGCAACCGACCGGCTACCATTTTCCTGATCATGCACTTCACAATAGAAACTACCGCGGACAGATGTAGAAGCTTCCCACATGAAATCCACAACTCACAGTGTCGCTCCATCTGGAAATCAAGACAGAATTAACACAATTAGTCGTCGTATGCTGACTGACCGGTGGTTGGTTAAGGGTATCCCCTATCAAGGGAGAGGTAAGTTGCTTCCTTCCCCCACGCAAACCAACAGGTCACGCTTGGGTAAGGTGGAGTACCCGTTTATGGTGATTCGAGTCGATTTATTACGCAGAGATCAGAGCACCATGGGCGCATTTAGTGAACTGAAGATGCACAGACACATGAGACCCAGAGATGAGCCGAAGATCAAGGCGACCACAAGTGTCCAAATAAGATTCGACTAACCAACTTGACAGACGAAAGTGTGTTACATTGCGCTTCAAAAATACGCATAATAGTTACAATCCATGGCGGTTAAGGCGAGGTATGAAGTTTAAACCTCTCCTTAGCACAAAGCTTTGGGTTGAATTTTAGAGACCGTGTGTTGCCTATGTGAAGTCCCTCTCTCGGCCTGCCTAGTTTACTCCAGAGGAATGGTAACACCAGTACATCTGGAAAAAGACAAGCTGCAGAAGCTGTCGGATCAGCAAAGTGATGCTCTAACTATCCGCCTGTCGGATCTTCGATTCTAGATCAGTTGCCGATCAAGGCTTAAGGCCTGGTCTGCTCTGCCATAACATTTAGTCTTTGAGTTGAATTTCCTCGCGTCAGGATAAGTCGTGTACCCTCCAAATTACGCTCCTTCGCCTGAAGCCGTTGGCACAATGTGGTGTGTCTTGTTTGATGACCACAGGCCAGCATTTTGGCGCTAACAGAAAGTAAGTAGTACCGAGAGCTACAAAACCGTAGCTCAGTCATATCTGATTAAGACCTGACATCTCACTCATTCAATGGATCAAATAACTAAACGATGTGACACCAGAACACAATTAATCCCTGAGTTTCTGCTCTGATATATAAACCTGGATTATGAGTTTAATAGAAATTCGAGTATACATTTACGTCTCTCAAATTTATAGCCGGTTCAGTGTCGGGGGTGTTAAAGGCGCAGTTCACAATCCCGCATACCCTCGTTCGAGACACAGCTGCGGCAGCAGACCACCTTGCGTTGGTATTTATGAAATAGTATGGGTGTCGGTCGTTCAGAAAGCAATGGCAAACTACTGAATATAATCTTACCTAGGAATCACAAAATGCCAAAATATGCTGGGGTTGACTGCCACGGCCTGTAAAGAATATGCAACTAACTTGTTTGTTTAATCATGCTCATAGAGGTCGGATTGGCCAATGGGTTTAACGCACTCGAGCTTACACTCCCTCCACGCTGACTTCGGATTAGTGAATTCATTCAATCGAATTTACGCTTGACTTCACATCCAAAAATCAATGGCCAAGCACTGATAGTAACATGGTATAGAATATCATCGTGGCGTTGATCGCAATGTCCTGCAAGGGAAGGGCAACATGTCTGCCGGCAACTGTGGCTTGGGTATAGCGAAAGCGTTTAGCAATCCTTATACATGATTCGAACCTGGCTGACCGTGATTTGGATGCTGGCCTCATTGCGTTGAATTTCAACAATGGTATGGGCGCCGGTCGTTCAGAAAGCAATGGCAAACTACTGAAGGTAATGTCACCTAGAAAATCATGTAATATGCTGGGGTTGATTACGACCTATGAAGGAAATGCAGCCAACTAAGTTATCATATTGACTTTCGTAAGGGTCAGTACACACACACACATACACACACATATACACACACATACACACACACGCACACACACATACACACACAAGATACTCTACACCAGTGTTTCCAAACGTGGGGCCCACGCCCCACAGGGGGGGCAATTTGACTGTTAAGGGGGTCAATTCGAAAATGGAAGAAATCGGCTGAATATAACAAAACGGGGAGACTTGAGACTGAAGTTAACTAAATTGGAACCTGACATAAGATCTCTTTGCAGCAAGCATCAAGCGCAAGGATCTCACTAAATTTAAATAATAAATAATTACTAATAATTAAAATAATATAGAAAAATCTTTCATTAAAATTATTTTGTACTTGAATTTCAGTTCTCCATTATATGTTTTGAAAATTTACTTACTGTGTTTGCTCAATAATTACCTAGTGATTTATTCCTAAAACCTATCATTCAAGTTTCTTTAGTGAACATTTCAATTTTTGAATATTAAAAATAATGTATATGTTGAGGGGGGGGGGGGGGGGGGCGTGAGGCGGGGGAGGGGGGCAATATGAATTTTAGAAAGGCTTAAGTGGGGCATGGTACAAAAAAGGTTGGGAAACACTGCTCTACACTATATTGACATGTTTAAGTGTCTGTACAGACACAAGAACCCTGTCAACACCTACTCTATACTGTCATGTCTACAGAGATAAGAGGACAGTAAACCACCTACAATACTGACATATGTAAGAGGACAGTAAACCTCATACAGTACTAGCGTGTGTAAGAGGACAGTAAACCTCATACAGTACTAGCGTGTGTAAGAGGACAGTAAACCTCATACATTACTAGCGTGTGTAAGAGGACAGTAAACCCCATACAGTACTAGCGTGTGTAAGAGGACAGTAAACCTCATACAGTACTAGCGTGTGTAAGAGGACAGTAAACCTCATACAGTACTAGCGTGTGTAAGAGGACAGTAAACCTCATACAGTACTAGCGTGTGTAAGAGGACAGTAAATCTCATTCAGTACTAGCGTGTGTAAGAGGACAGTAAACCTCATACAGTACTAGCGTGTGTAAGAGGACAGTAAACCTCATACAGTACTAGCGTGTGTAAGAGGACAGTAAACCTCATACAGTACTAGCGTGTGTAAGAGGACAGTAAACCTCATACAGTACTAGCGTGTGTAAGAGGACAGTAAACCACGTACCATACTGACATGTGGAAGAGGACAGTAAACCACGTACCACACTGACATGCGCAAGATGACAGTAAACCACGTACCACACTGACATGTGTAAGAGGACAGTAAACCACGTACCATACTGACATGCGGGGCCAAACCATCCTCCCTGACAATGGTACGATCCTGTACAGGAGCCATCGACATCGCAGTTGTCCTTGTCACATCGACACTTGTACTTACACTGAGTTCCAAACCAGCCTGGAGGGCAACCTAGCGCGTGTAGTAAACCAGTGTGCATGAGAAAGCCAATCACTACAGAAACATTTCGTACAACGGAATGCAAGTGAAAGCCAATCACCATAGTCAGACTGTCAGCATTATAGGCAACATTGTTGTCTATACAGTGTAAACCAGGGTATATGATATTAGTACAGGATTTGTTTCAGTTCCACCCCTGAAGTATTGTACCGGCTCATTGTCGCCTTTACAGATGATAGTTATAGTGCTCCGGAGACAATCAAGACATAAAACAGCATGTCCATAGCACAAGGCCTGGCGTGAATTGTAGAGACCATGTGCTGCCCATGCAACAAGATCCCATTCTTGGCGTGCCTAGTTTACCGCATCCCTTGACTGTACTTTGACACGTTATGGGATGTGGGTTTGCTGCATAAAAAGATGATTTTTCAACGGTTCGGTGGAAGGTCTGATCAAGACTTCCAACAGACCATGATCACAATGATGCAGACAGTCGTATTTACGGTTGTCATATGAGCGTTGTTTTTGCAAGACGTGAAGAATGACTCGAGTCATTTCATGGTCATGCGGCACGCCCCTCGCAGAGCGTAGCTCTCATTACAACCCGCCGAAAAATGTTCTCACCTGTTCCCTTGTCTCATACACGTGCATCCAGGTTGCTGTAGTCTAAGCACTTAATGCGTAATTGAGGTGTGTGTATGTGTGTGTGTGTGTGTGTGTGTGTGTGTGTGTGCGTGGGGTGGGGGGGTGGTGTGCTGATTATGTCGCTATATCCTAAAGACCGCAAAATATGTGAAGGACTGCCACTTTATCATAAGGACTGCCATTATATCTGAAGAAATGCCACTATATATTAACGACTGCTACCATATATGAGGGAATGCCACTATATCTTAAGGACTGCCACTATATCTGAGTGAATGCCTTTATATTTTTAAGAACTGCCACCATATCTGAGGGAATACCACTATATCTTAAGGACTTTCACCATATCTGAGAACATGCCACTATATCTTAATGACTGCCTTTATATCTTACGAATTGCCACCATATCTGTGGAAATACCACTATATCTTAAGCACAGCCACCATATCTGAGGAAATGCCACTATATCTTAGGGACTGCTACCATATATGAGGGAATGCCACTATATCTTAAGGACTGCCACTATATCTGAGTGAATGCCTTTATATTTTTAAGAACTGCCACCATATCTGAGGGAATACCACTATATCTTAAGGACTTTCACCATATCTGAGAACATGCCACTATATCTTAATGACTGCCTTTATATCTTACGAATTGCCACCATATCTGTGGAAATACCACTATATCTTAAGCACAGCCACCATATCTGAGGAAATGCCACTATATCTTAGGGACTGCCATTATATCTTAAGGATTGCCACCATATCTGAGGGAATGCCTTTATATCTTAAGAACTGCCACCATATCTGAGGAAGTGCCACTATATCTTAAGCACCGCAACCGTATCTGAGAGAATGCCACTATATCTTAAGGACTACCACGATATCTCAGGGAATGCAACTACATCGGAAGGAATGCAACTACACCGGAAGGAATGCCACTATATCTGAAGGAATGCCACTATATCTGAATGCATGACACTATATCTTAACTACATCGGTTTTGCTAGAAAGTAGCAGCTGATCAAGCACACGAGTAGGTCCAGTAATGAACACCGCCATGGCATAATCAGTAGTTTTACACTGATCAATGTATTTGGAAGAAGATATGAACACCTGGATACAAGGTAGGATGATAATAGTTCGTGTTAAACAGAGCTGAAAAAACAAACTACACTTCGTAAGTTATTTAAGACTTTGTGCCATGAAGCATGACAAGCAACAGCTGCATAGCCTCGTGGATTCGTTACTTTATATATTACAACACAGGTAAATACGCTGCCTGTTTTAAAATCGTCTTTCGTTCGCTTGAAATTTGTCTATATCTGCAATGTTGTGATTTGTATGAAATGTGCCAATATCTGCAATGTTGTCTCCTGTATGAAATGTGCCAATATCTGCAATGTTGTCTCCTGTATGAAATGTGCCAATATCTGCAATGTTGTCTCCTGTATGAAATGTGCCAATATCTGCAATGTTGTCTCCTGTATGAAATGTGCCAATATCTGCAATGTTGTCTCCTGTATGAAATGTGCCAATATCTGCAATGTTGTCTCCTGTATGAAATGTGCCAATATCTGCAATGTTGTCTCCTGTATGAAATGTGCCAATATCTGCAATGTTGTCTCTTGTATAGACTTCACTGTCTTTTTTAGTTCACTTAGTGGTCCGTAGAGTTTTGTCTTCCACTGTTGTTTCTCTAGGCAAGAAGGTTTGCCTAGACATGTCGTATTCGGAGCAGTCTTGGTGTATGTGATCTGCTGTCTGCGGCGCCAATCCGCATGAGCACATGGCTGATTCACCAATCTTGACTTTTGTATACATGTGGTGGCTTAATCTGTTGTGTCCTATTGTGAAGCGCAGAATAATGACTTGTTCTCGTCAGTCCATAACGTGGTAGCTGGTCTTGAGCTGGTGTTCGCGACTGTGTAATTGATTTGATCATTCTTTTGGTGCAGGCGCTATTGTAAAGGGTGACCATTGCATTTCGCAATCCCGAATTCCGCGTTCGAAACACAGCTGCGGGCGTTCTGAAAGCAGACTGCCTACTCTGGTTTTCATACAAAGGTATGAGTGCCAGTCATTCAGAAAGCAATAGGCACACTATTTAAATAAACTTGCCAAGAGATCACGAGCAGCCAAAAATGCCAGGGGTTGACTGTGATATGCACATAACTTTTCTTTTGGTGGTTTGCAACAAACACATCACGGTGTTCTTAAATTACTCCTTCCTTAGCTAGTCGCTCTGTTCTTTCGTTTCCATGTATTCCACGGTGAGATGGTATCCACTGTATGGTGACCTTACGCTGGCTGCCTAGTTCAGGCAGTAGCATCCGTAGCACTGGCAATTTCGCAGACAGGAGCGCCTCAAGTACTGATTTTGTAAATGTCAATATTACCACAGACTGACTACCATGGCTGGTATTTAGAAATTTCCCTCAGACCCGGTTATTGTTTGATCGAATTCGCTTCCAAGCATAATTTAAATATTGGCCCGAATTTACAGTCAGATCCATCCTAGCATCATTATACATTGAAATATTGGCCAGGCCCTCCAGACAGACCCAACCGAGCATCATTTTACATTGAATTATTGGCCCACATTTTCAATCAGATGCAACCTAACATAATTTTACATTGAAATATTGGCTAGAGCGTTCAATCAAATCCAACCTAGCATAATTTTACATTGAAATAATTGCCCCTAGCATCATTATACATTGAAATATTGGCCATAACTTTCAATCAGATCCAATCTAGCACCATTTTACATTGAAATATTAGCCCGAACTTTCAATCAGATCCCGCCTAGCATAATTTTGCATTGAAATATTGACCCGAATCAGATCCAACCTAGCATCATTTTACATCGAAATATTGGCCAAAACTTCCAATCAGAATCTACCTAAGATCATTTTACATCTAATTTGTCCCGTAGCAGTGACATGACTTTGGTATCAGAACATTATCTGGAGAGAGAAGTCGGCCCACGTGATATTGACCGCATGACCTCTCTACTGTCGATAGGTATGTGGAAACATGGGGCTTGCTACATATAAAGGGCGCTTAAAGGCGACGGGATCAACTTCGTTGCGCCGGTGTCAACCCATATGGCGCGGTCTCTTTCAGCAGAGAGATTTGCTGAAAGCGTCGCACAGCGCACGATAGCTCCTGCCAGTGTCCTTGTGATTCTCCGTGAAAATTGCACACGTGTATGATTGGTGCAGTCAGGAAACAAATCAGTTACCACGGGAACGCAAGGCAGGCGTCACAACTTATATACAAGGATTTGGAGCCTCGAGGTTAGCTCGTTTGCCTGTCGGCGCGGCCGTTACATGTTCGAAGTTCCATCAAGGCAGATATTTAAACTGAATTGGCATTCCAGTTTCACAAAGTCTCAAATGAGTGTCCGGAATTGTCTTGGGAAATAAAGACGACCCGGATTATAGTGATCAATATTAGAAGGCCGACTGGTATATACAAATATCAATCTTAGAACGCCGACTGGTATATACAAATATCAATCTTAGAACGCCGACTTGTATATACAAATATCAATCTTAGAACGCCGACTGGTATATACAAATAACTATCTTAGAAGGCCGACTGGTATATACAAATAACTATCTTAGAACGCCGACTGGTATATACAAATATCAATCTTAGATATTTGGTATATACAAATATAATGCTAGCACCACATACTCAATAGGCTGAGAGATGTGTAAAAGAGTCCTTTAATTACTTTTGGGCATGTTATGAGGAAAAAAAATAATTGAAGATGTTGGTGATAACAGGCAACATTGAGAGGAAGAGAACAATGGAAAGACAGAGAAGTAAATACCTGGATGGCTTGGCCACGTGGCATGGTCGAGACAAGACCACTGTGTTGATCCTGGACTCTAGTGATCGAGTGAGATGGCGAAACATGACCGCCCACGCTTACCGGCATGGCACGTGGTGGATGGATGGACTTACATACATATAGTGATAGGCGCTGACTGTTTGAGAGAGGTATCCAGTCCACAACAAGGATATAGATAAGTAACTTATATGTGTATCTTAATATCGCGTTTTTCCTGTAGTTGTGTGTTGGTTTGTTTCTTTATTCTGTGTTGTCTCGATGGCTTTAGTCGTAGCGTCCATTTTGTTTATTGTAATCGTGTTTCAGTAAAGCTCACAATCTACTTCTTGTTTTCTGGTGATTCACCCATTACTTACATATAGGCGGGCTGGGATCAGGCCTAGGCGTGGAATGTCGTCTCCACATATTTTAGCCATACTGTTATCAATAGACTTCACCGCTGCGCCCAGATGATCTAACGAGCTGGCGGCATTCGAGGTGTCACACACGATCTACAACTGAACACTTTGTTCCATAATAACTTTACCAAGGGACGCCTTATCCAAGGGCCACGGTGGCTTAGTGGTTAGTGCGTTTCAGTGTCACGGCAATGATTCAGGCGTAATTTCGAGAGTTAGCAGGATATTTCTCAGAGTATAGTTCTTGAATATATGCTCGAGAATAATTGTAAATGCCTAGGGGCATTTATAACACCAAAAGGAATGAGCACACCAGGGATTAAAAACAGAATAGGGCTAGCAAAAGCTGCATTTCAGAAAATGAATAGTCTCATATGCAGTAAGTCACTATCATTGAATGGCATAATGAGTGTGCTGAAGTGCTACATAGAACCTGTTTTGTTGTATCGAAGTGAATCTTGGAATGTAAATAAACAAATTAGGAAGAACTTGGAGGCAACAGAGATGTGGTTCCTGAGACGAATGTTGCGAATTCTTTGGACTTGCAGAGTAATTAACGACTATTGCTTGAAAAAGACTAAAAAACACTAGAACATTATATATAAAAATTAAAAGAAAAAATAAGATAAACAGCTTTCTTTGGTCATGTGATGAGAAGAAAGGCATTGGAGAACATCGACACGACTGGAAAGATCAAGGGGAAGAGAGGCAGAAATTATGTACGATAGATTGAGACGGTGGCATGAAAGAATACCATCTGCAGAGTTGATCCAGAACACCAAAGACTGAGATCTGTGGAGAGACGTGGACGCCTACGCCAACTGGCAAGGCACTTGATGATGACAATGGTTCTAGAGTATACCTGAGGTCATAAAATATCGACCAGGCAGTTTTCAGAACTTTCTCGAAATTGTCTCGACGTCGAGGAAACGAACTGACTACTCTTATGAAGTGATCTAGAATAGGTCAAGGATTGACATTTCTCACCCAAGCGGCAGATCCTGCCTTATCGATCTGCCATGACCTCACAGCTTTCTGCTCTGTCCTTGTTGATTTACATACCGTTTAGGTTTTGAACTGCGAACCTTGCCTATAGGTCCTCCATATCTGGGTAAGGTAAAGTATCCGACCACACTGCCGAATAAACCACGGAGACACGCGACATTAATAGATACCACTGGATCTTGTAAACATGCCCTTTCGTATTCTGGATGTGAACCTATCAACTTCTGAGCTGGTGCCACATAACCTGTTCTTGGTGTAATTTCCTATAACAATAACGGCATACCTTATCTGGTATTGTAAATATGCATGACTTACTTGCCAGAGAACTGACGCAGACGACCATCAGGACACAGGATAAACAGAGAGCATTGGTCACGTCTTTGAGATTCATAACGACATATGTGGAGTATGTTCACATGTCATTCTTTGATCACGTCTGCGATAAACAATAATAGTTACAATTAGATGCATATCATTTAGAGAAAATCGCAGTCAACCAAAGCATTTTTGGCTTGCTGTGATTTACCGGCCGGTCTCTCTGGCTGTGGGATTACAACACTTTCTCTCTGTAATCCCGTTTATCACGCAGAGTCTCGCAGCGGAGCGAGAACTGAGGTGGTTCGACCCCCGCTCGTGACTTGCGGATACTGAGCCGGCCGCTCAGAAAGCAATGGCAAACTACTGAGCGTTATCTTGCCAAGAGATCAACAGACAGCTGAAAGATGCTGCTGTTGACAGCTAAGTCCTGTAAAAGGATACGCAAAAACTTTTTTTTTGTGATTTACCAGGTAATTTTTACGTTGTGGAGTTTGCCATTGCTTTCTGAACGACAGTCGTCTCGTACAATCGAAATCAATGCAAAGCTGTCTGCTTCCAAATAGCCCACAGCTGGTATCGAACCCTCGACTCGGTATTTCCAACCTTTGACTATGTATGTCGGGGAATTGTTAATCACGTTCATTGCCATTTATCCATACCCTGGCAATAAACAACATTAATAATAACAATAATAGCAATAATAATAATGATAATAATAATAATATAACTCGGAAACATACAGTACACAGACAAGAAATAAAATGCCATATGAATTGCAATAAACACATTGTAAACATAATTATAATATACAGTAAATATAATACAAACTCCATATATCCATCATGTGCCATGCCGATAAGCGTGGGCGGTCAAGTTTCGCCATCTCACTCGATCACCAGAGTCGTGGATCAGCTCCGTGTTCCTGTCTCGACCATGCCATGTGGCCAAGCCATCCAGGTATTTACTTCTCGGTCTTCCCCTTGGTCCATTCCTTTCGATCTTGCCAGTTGTCACCAAGTTTTCCAAGTAATTTCTTCTCATAACATGTCCACAAAATTTTGACTGCCTACATCTAATGACTCTAATCAGTTTACGATGTTCATTTGTTTCTTGAAGGACTTGTTCACTGGTGTTTCTGTCTGTCCATGGTATTCTTTGCATTTTTCTCAGAAACCACATTTCCACAGCCATCGGATGTTTTTGATTGATTGATTGATTTAGGAATCGACATCACAGCATTCGGGGCATTCCCATAAGTGCTCCGTCCCCATCCTCAGCAGCCAGCGAAGAGTTCCAACACTAATAGTACCAGTAGCAATCTGATTATAAGTCCGTCTCGCCTTTCCTCTGAGCGTTGAGCGTCGACCAGATCCCTTCGTCACTCCTCGTTGTCTCATTCTTGCCAGACCATGGTAATCCATTTGCTCCTCCGAGGTGTGCACGTGCCCCCACAAGGCCGCAACCACGTCTGCCTTGTCATGTATCAATACTCCACCAAGTTCTGCAGAGCCAGCCAATCTCCCGGCCTGTTCATTTCCCAGCACACCGGCATGCCCCGGAGAAAAGATCCAGGCGATGCTTGTCACCCCGTGACCTCCGAAGCGAAGCAAGCCACTCCGCACTAAGTCTGCCCGTCCTCACCCTCGTCAGCATGCTTTCTGAGTCAGTTACAATCACGATGTGTGTGTGTATCGTATTCTCCATCCAGCGGAGAGCCGCAGTGACTGCCTCGGATGTTTTTCAGCTTGTCTGCCCATTGTCCACGCTTCACATCCATACAAAAGTACAGGTTCTATGTAGCACTTCAACACTCTTTGTCTCGTTAATATAAACTATGTATAATGTAAACTAATATAATATTCACAATATACGCTATGCATTTGACACAGTATTGATAACTGAAAACGCAAAGGAAAAAAAAGCTCTACACCAATTAAATTATGCAGCTATACAAATATAAGAAGCTTGGTTTGAATAATCAATCAAGAAAACAGATACAACGTCTATATCAAAGATGAAGGTAGGAAGATAACACCAACATGTGATACAACAACAGAAGGGACATGCTCAACTAAGTTGATGCATCGTTTCATATTTGTCATGGCTAATTGTGGTGTTTATTAATATCGCAAGTTTTAATATGTCTTCAGGCGCTCATTTCTTACAACCTATCGTACTCACTTTTGAGATAGTTGTTTCTGCAACTTGTCTAAGCTCTTCAATCTTCCCCATTTTTCACTGGCGTTATGAAAAAGAACTTCTACATCAGACAATATATCTCAAATGTGTTATTTATTTCCACGTTAAATGTAACTTTTATTTCTACATTCTTCGGTGCATACAGAGCAAATGTAATATTTCTTGGTGTTTAGCAACGATACAAAACAAACGACTGTAGAGCCATCAGTATCATTGAAAACAATCACTAATATTACAATAACATTCGCTGTAGTTTTGTCAGCGCAAACAAATGATGATGATGATGATTCATTAAATTAAAACAATATGACTATATTGATTTATGTAATGTAACATTTCCAGTTTTTTCACAGACTGATCCACTTACAATACTTACATGTAAATTGACATTATAAGAAAACCTGTAAACATATAACCATTGGCCAGAGCCAGGACTGTATAGAAGAGACTGTTGCCTGTGCCTCCATTCCGGTGTTTTCTGCTCTCAGAGTCCTGTCCTCTTGGTGCTCTCGGGTTCGGTACGGGATTTCTCTAATTTTTTTTTAACATTTTTTGGGTTGGTGCGCATGGTCAATGAATTGAGTTGAGTCAACAACTGACATCACAGAAGTCGAGATATTCGCATACGTGCTCCGTCCTCATCCGCAACAGCCAGCGAAGAGTCTCAATACTAATGGTAGCAGTCTGATTGTATGTAAGTCTGGCATTTCCTAGGAGTTCTGAGTGTTGGTCAGTTCCTCTAGTCACTCCCTGCAGCACCATTCTCTCCAGGCTTTGATGATCTATCTGTTCTTCCGCACAATACACGAGATCCGAAAGGCACTGACCTCTTCTACCTTATCATGCACCAATACACCACCCAATGGTATATCAACCACCACCCATGGTGAAACATCCACATATACCCATGTCCGCAAAACGACAGACAATGTAATAGCATATCCATAATATCACTATGCTATCAATGTCAAACATAAACATTTTCAACACCTTGGGGTGAGATGCTTGGGGAGAGCTACCAACTATCCGAGACGGAAAAATAAATAAGGTTTCAGACAGACAGTGGGATCGACACCGTGTGCCACATGTATTGAAAGGTGTATATGATCTTATTTATAATTTCGGACATTGAGTATGGTTTGGGTCTCCTGACAGTATCAAAGAGCCAGCTTGAAAGGTTGGAGCGCATACAAAATGCGGCCATGCCGGTGATTTTTGGGTGCACAAAGGACACAGCAATTATATGCATGATGCATATCCTGGCGCTGCAGATAGGGATCACCCCTGGCTGTAGCATGGATATGGTCAAGGGTCATAGAATAAGACGAGGCAAATCCTGGATGGCAGAGGCAGAAATGTCTATATGTGAGGTGTGTGATCTAGAGACCATTAATCGTGAAAACAAGCGGGTTGAAGTACCGGCAGACATGACGGACTGGTACAATGTAATAGTAACACTGCGTCGTGAGTGTAGAGAATGGGCTGCGGGACACATAGAGTTTGAGGTGCAACTACTGATTCATAGCAATTCACATCAAGGTGACACAGGGATCTATACTGATGGGTAAATGGTGAGAAACAGGCAAAGTGGTTGGGGTTTCATTGCGAAGGCTAATGGACGATTCTTGGGGGGAAAAACAGAAAAAAAGGAGAGTATGGCACACGAGGCTACGACGACATCCATCATGAGAATGGAGGTGGGAGCAGTTACAGCAGTATTCCGTTGGTGGGAGGAGACCACTGCAATGCACATTGTCTTCATCACAGACTCAAGGAGTATGCTTAGAAGGTGAGAACGGAATGTTTTATGTGCAATGGCTCACCTTGTTTCAGAGGTCACAGATTGTGAGAATTATATGGATTTTTTGCACTGGCCATGCGGGAGTGCAGAGAGAATAAACAGGCTGATAGGTTGGCGGGGTCCTCTTGGTGGTATATTACCTGTGGGCAAATAAGAGATGGTCGTGAGCCTGTGGGACCAGGTGGAGAAGGTGGAGGAACATACTGAGAACCCGTGTGTGGAAAGGACGAGATTGAGGGTGATTGACAAGGGTTATGGTAGAATCTCAAAATTGAGAGGGAAGACCAGGAGAACTTTCAATCAGATAGTGGTGGGAACGATTAGTAGTGTGACTCTTCGCTGGCTGGTGAACGAGTTGACGGAGCGGGTGTGGGAATGTCCTGAGTGTAGTGATGTTGGTGCTTAGCTGGAACGTCAACAATCCCGCCCTTTTGCTTGACAGCAGAAGTGGAAGGTGATGATGATGTTCAAAACCCACCTAGACTTCTGAATTCGTATTCCGGTACCTTAATCTGTTCCACCCTCTGTGTCTAAATTGCATCCCTAATATGTGGATGATTTCATCTCTTGAAGTCAGGTTTCACAATTGGACATATGTGTTAGTTTACCAATGGACATAAGTGAGGGTTTAACAATGGAGTTAAGTGAGTGTACACTAACGGACATACGTGAGTGCACACTAAGTGAGATAAGTGAGTGTACACCAATAGAGATAATTGATTGAACACCAAGGTAGATAAGTTAGTGTACACCAAGGGATTGAAGTGGTGTACTCCAAGTAAAAAAATAAATGATTGTACACCAAGGGAGATAAGTGAGTGTACACCATTGGACATAAGTGAGTGTTTACCAAGGGACATACGTGAATGTTCAACAATGGTGAGAAGTGAGTGTTCACCATGGGACATTAGTGAGTGTAAAAGAGAGACATAAGTGAGTGTACATTAGGGAGATAAGTGATTATAAGGCAGATAACTCGGGGTTTACAAAAAGTGAGATAAGTGAGGGTTCATAAAAGGAAATAAGTCAGTTTACACAAGGGAGGTAAGTGAGATCTCACCAAAGGAGATAAGTGAACGTTCACCAAGGGAGATCGGGTTATCATTTAAGAATATGTTTACTTCTCTTTACCATCTTTACAATAGAGGGACATAACTCGTGACTGTGAACTTAAGACATTGTTGAAATAATTCTCCCTGTCTCTATATGTCTGACTTTGTGTCTATCTATCAGTTTCTCTCTTTCTCTTTCAGTTTATGTCATTACGTTTCCTGCCCCCTCTCTCGCGCTTTCACTCTCTCTTCCTTTCACGCTCTCCTTCTTTCTAACTCTTTAACTTTTTCATTCTTACCACCCATCTCATAATCACTCACTCACTCTTGCTTTTCTCTTTCTAACACGTGTTCTCTCTCTCTCACTCTCTCTCTCTCTCTCTCTCTCTCTCTCTCTATATATATATATATATATATATATATATATATATATATATATATATATCAGTTGTCAGGTCTTAGTCAGATATGACTGAGCTACCGTATAACAGTAGACGGTACTACCTGGTTTCTGTTAGCGCCGAACGTTGGGCGGCGCTTACCAAACCCGACACCCCACATTGTGCCAACGGCTTCGGGCGGAAGAGCGCAATTGGGAGGGTACAAGCCTTACCCTGGTGCGAGGAAATGCAAGCTAAAGACAAAATTGTCATGGCAGGGCAGACCAGGCCCTAAGCCTTGGTTGGCGACTGGTCTAGGATCGAAGCTCCGACAGGCGGACAGTTAGAGCATTGCTTTGCTGATCCGGCAGCTTCTGCAGCTTGTCTTGTTCCAGATGTAGGGGTGTTACCTTTCCTCTGGAGTGAACTAGGCAGGCCGAGAGAGGGATCATGCTGCATGGGCAACACATGATCTCTATATTTTAGCCCAGGCTTTGTGCTATGGAGAGGCAATAACTCCATCCCTGGTCTTAACTGGTCTCGGAATCAAAGCGAGAGGCAACTGTTACGGGTTATAAGTCCTTGTCAGTTGGCGTAGACATGGGGCGCCACGCGTTGCCTCTGACGGTGGGAGACACCTATAGGTGTCACTGATCAGCTACCGCCCGCCTCAAGCTGGGCATCCCCCAGCCAATTGGGTGCTGATCCGCCACAGCCTGCCTGCTTCAATGGGTGCTTGGGGCTAGGACAAAATCTGAATCGCAGGCTGTACAACCAATGCACCAGGTACAAACAAAAATATAAATAGAAACCTCAAGCTATGGCTTGCAACCTGGAACGTGAGAACCATGTGTCCAGGATTTTCTACTGACTTGACCAATATTGACGATGTGAGAAAAACGGCTGTGATTGATGCCGAACTCAATCGTCTTAACATTGATATTGCTGGCCTGCAGGAGACTCGCCTCGCTGAGGAAGGGTCACTCAGGGAAAACAACTACACCTTTTTCTGGAAGGGTAAAGGGCAGGCAGAAAAAAGGCAACACGGTGTGGGCTTTGCAGTGAAGAATTCGCTACTGGGAATGATTGAAATTCCAGCATGAGGAAATCAAAGACTATTATCCCTGCGCTTGGCAACCTCTTGTGGGTTTGCCACCATTATTACTGCATATGCACCGACACTCGATTCCTCTGATGATGTGAAGGATTTGTTCTATGAGGAGTTAGACTCTGTGATCAAGGCAGTTCCAAAATCCGACTACATTTATATGCTTGATGATTTCAATGCTCGTGTGGGCAAGGACTCGAGTTCATGGCCAGTGTGCCTTGGAAAATACAACATCGGTCGCATGAATGAAAATGGGCAAAGGCTGCTGGAGCATTGCACCAGTAATGACCTATGTATTACAAACTCTTTTTTTAAAACAAAAGAGATGCATAAGGTCACATGGAAACATCCAAGATCCGGCCATTGGCACCAGCTGGACTTCATCATCACACGGAGACAACATCTGAACCATATATCATTGACTCGTAGTTACCACAGTGCTGACTGTGATACGGATCATTCTTTGGTTGTTGCAAGGGTTAGACTGAGACCAAAGAGAATCTACACAGCTAAACACAAATCTAGCCCCAGGATTAATATTATTAACACTCATGATCCTGAAAAGTGCTTTCAGTTTCAACAGCAACTTGAAGACGCTTTCACTGATACACCAGAAAATTGTACAGTAAATGGTAAATGGAATAAACTTAAGGAAACTCTTTGTAAAACTGCCGTAAAGGTTTACGGCACTGTGGATCATAAGAGGCAGGACTGGTTTGCGGCCAACAGCGAGACTCTGCAGCCCTTGATTGATAAGAAGAAGAAAGCTCTCTTAAGAAACAAGGAAAGACCAACGCGTAACACTCTGAGTGAGCTAAGGCAAGCTAGGAAGGATGTGCAAAAGGCTGCCAGGCAGTGTGCAAATGATTATTGGATCAAGTTATGTGAGTCCATTCAAATCGCAAGTGATAAGGGAGACATAAGAAGCATGTATGAAGGAATAACGAAAGCCTGTGGTCCAGTGATCAAAAGAAGTGCACCATTGAAAACCTTGACTGGAGAAGTCATCACTGATAAGAAACAGCAGATGGACAGATGGGTAGAGCACTATTTGGAGCTTTACTCAAGTGAGACCAAACTAGCGGATAATGCCCTCAACGCCATAGAGGCTCTACCAACTCTTGACCACCTGGACACACTTCCCACCATAACAGAAGTTAAGTGTGCTATAAATGAACTTGCATCTGGCAAGGCTCCAGGTAAGGATTGGATTCCAATAGAGGTTATCAGGAGTGGGCAAGACACACTCACTATACAGATCCACCAGCTAATACAGCTATGCTGGCGTGAAGGACAAGTCCCACAGGATTTCAAAGATTCAAGCATCATAACACTGTACAAGAACAAGGGCGATCGGAGCGACTGCAACAACTATAGGGGTATCTCACTTCTGTGTATTGTTGGAAAAGTATTTCAAGTCCTAGGAGATCAAGTCTACCCCGAATCACAGTGTGGCTTTCGACAGAACCGGTCTACCACTGATATGATATTCTCATTGCGACAAATGCAAGAAAAATGCCGTGAACAGAATCAACCACTGTTTATTGCCTTCATCGACCTCACAAAGGCATTTGATTTGGTCAGTCGTGAGGGTCTGTTCAAGGCACTAAAGAAGATTGGCTGCCCACCAACTCTTCTGTCCATTGTGGAATCGTTCCACACAGGCATGAAGGGTATAATCAAGTTTGATGGTGCAACTTCTGAAGAATTTGAAATCAAGAGTGGAGTTAAGCATGGTTGTGTACTAGCTCCCACCCTCTTTGGAATATACTTTTCACTTCTACTGAAATATGCATTTCGTGATCAGGATGGTGGTATATACATTCACTCACGCTCAGATGGCGGCCTCTACAATGCTCAGAGATTGAAGGCTAAGACCAAAATTAGGAGGGTACTGATCAGAGAGTTGCTTTTTGCAGATGATGCTGCAGTTACGACCCACTCTGAGGAAGAATTGCAATGTCTACTATCTGCATTCTCCAATGCTTGTTCTGAATTTGGTTTAACAATTAGCAAAAAGAAGACACAGATTATGTCACAGGGTGCACATGGGGTACCATCAATCTTTATTGACGACGCCGAACTAGAGATAGTAGACCATTTTACATATCTAGGATCAGTGGTAAATAGCAAATTATCCCTAGATCAGGAAATCAACATCCGGATTGGTAAGGCAGCAACAACAATGAACAGGTTAAGAAAAAGAGTCTGGGAGAACAGGAAGCTTACTGCCAAAACAAAAGTCCTTGTCTATCAAGCCTGTGTCCTTAGTACTCTTCTCTATGGCAGTGAAACCTGGACAACCTACTCACACCAAGAGAACAATTTAAACAGCTTCCATATGCGGTGTCTGCGAAGAATTCTTGGTATTAAGTGGCAAGACAAAATCACAAATACTGAAGTATTGGAAAGATCAGGTTGTGTGACAGTTTATTCCATGCTCAGTCTTCGTAGACTTAGATGGATAGGACATCTTAGGAGGATGGATGATGGTAGAATACCAAAGGATATCTTTTTTGGTGAATTACAGATGGGTAAGAGATCTCAGGGTCGGCCTCTACTACGATACAAAGATGTGTGTAAGCGGGACATGATTGATACAGGCATTGATAATGCACATTGGGAGCAAGTCGCCGCTGAACGTGTTGCATGGAGGGCAAATATCAGAAATGGAATAAAGTCAAAGGAGAAAATTATTGCAGAAAAGTCACACACCAAGCGTTTGAGACGTAAGATGGTGCATGATGGTGGAAATGACCACGTGTTCACATGCACCCACTGTGAACGGACATTTAAAGCGCAAATTGGCCTTATCAGTCACACTCGCTACCGCCATAGTTAAAAGTTATTATGCCTTTTTAAAGCACAAACTATCGTCTGTCAAGACGGCAAGGTGCCAATGAGTGAGTGAGTGATATATATATATATATATATCTGTATCTCTATTTCTCTCACAGACTACCACACTTTTTCAGACATGCAGTCTCTATCACTACTTCTCTAACTCTTTCTCACAAGCTATCTCCTCTCTCTCTCTCTCTCTCTCTCTCTCTCTCTCTCTCTCTCTCTCTCTCTCTCTCTCTCTCTTTATCTCACTCACATTCACTCTTACTTCCTCGCTTTCTACCTCTCTCTTTCTCTATCTCTGTCTCTTAAATTGTCATCTCATTCTCTCTGACTCTCTCTCTAACTCTCTATCTTTCTTATTATGTCCCTTTCATTCCCTCGCTCTTCCGACCCATCTAACTCACACACTCTAGTTTTAAATATCTCTAATTCTCTTTCTTCCACTTTCTCTCTCTTCTCACTCTCTCTCTCTCTCTCTCTCTCTCTCTCTCTCTCTCTCTCTCTCTCTCTCTCTCTTTCTGTCTCTCTTTCATTCTCTCACTATTGCGCCACTGACACCACGGCGAGAAAGGTAATTCTCTGTAACGAAAGCAATCGATCAATCAGGTGCCGTCTCCATCATGAAGGTTGGCTGCAATGGATCTCCAACACTGTCTCTCCCCCAGTCTGTACATTCTATCAGATTAATGTTTGCCCATGTCTTGATACTATATTCCCACTTGTATCGTTGTCTACCTCTTGCTCGCTTGTCTTTAACTTTACCCTCCAGTGCGATTGTTATAAGAACGTTGTGTCTTTTAATGTAGCCGAAATATTTCACTTGCCTCTTTCATTTCTGTCATCAACTCTCTTTACATTCCCAATTTTTCTACAACCTCTGTATTTGATTGTTTTTGTTTTCATTAAATATCACATAGTCTTCTTTATCCGCATCTCCTGGACCTCTATTCGACTTTCTAATTCCTTTTTTCACTGTCCAGGCTTCGGCGCCATATAGCAGTGTTGAATATACATTAAATATGACAATCCACATGTTTAATACGTTGTTAGTCTATCTAGCTGTTAATACTGGTTTAATGCTGACAACTTCGCTACAGAGATCCCGGCGATGTGGGTCAGTTCTCTGTCACTCAAGCGATCTCAACACCTTTTCCCGCCGCTCCTCAGAAGTGCACCCCTCATCACATCTTTAAAGACAGACACTACACAGTTCACACGCATGTACTTGGATGCCTGACTGCCGTACTGCCCACGCGTGATAAGGCTGTCACGCTTCGTTTCCAGTGAGCCTGTTTGTATTGCCGCAGGTAATCTGTGTGTACAAACAACGGCTTAATCAAAGGCACATGTAAGCGTCTCATGTCCCTGGTCATATGTTGTTCGAAAATAAGAATATTGAACACCACAAGGCGTCTGGACAAGGAGCAAGCAATCGGAAAGTTGAATTGAAGACCCGCAGATGTGTATGGACAGAACTTTTCGTATTTCATGAAAACAACATTTAAATACGGAGGTTCTAGAGAGTTTAGACACGAAAGGATAGTTGGTGACCGAAATTTAAACAAATAAAAAAATGAATTTTAAATATTGAGCACAACCCACTACTGGCAACGCCGATCGCATTCTGGCATGACCCCAAGGCCTATCCACGTCAATATGGAAGCACTATACTCGAGTTTCTCCCTCATTTGAGCTCGTCAGTAGTGCATATCCCTGACCGGATCCGGAAACAGTCCCGGATCACGCGTGCGAAGCGGGTGTGTAACCACGCAGCACACACTGGACACACCAAATTATCACAACAGAACATCACAACGCTACCCATCGTAGGCTATGCTCAAGTTTGCCCAATCGCCGCGACCGACGTCCGTCAATCAATGGGACCCGAACGATCAGGACTTCTCACTGTCAAGGAACACCAGGCCTCCTAACTGATTCTCAGAATCCCAGACTGATTATCAAAAAAAATGAATGTTAAAATGTTGACATGCAAGTTTAGTTATGAAAAGATATAGCACCACTACAATTCTGGGTTTGGCACCAAATACCTAATTTCCATAATACGCTTAGAAGCTGCATTTACTTTCTTACCAACCAAATTCAAAATGAGCATAAGTTAGTGTAAAGGATTCCTTACATGTTAAGTTTTTTTTTTCTTTTTCACTAAAAATACACCGAGAAGAGATCAGAAGAGAAAATAAATACAATGTGTATGTGTAGCTCCTGCGAAAAGGTGACATACTAAACATGGACACAGTGGACAAACCTTACAACGAACTCCATAACGGTGAACATAAATCAAAGGGGGAAATAAAAGTATGAAAGCAATCCAAAACAATATAATAATACAATAAAAATAAGTATACTTCGACACAACAAACGACGTCTCCATTATAAACGTCTTCATCAGGAAAGGAACAAAACGAATAGATGTAAAGAAAAACATGAAATGATAAAATTTAATAGTAATAAAATACAACTTCTTCGTTCTTAAGAAGAGACTGGGGGGGGGGGGGGGTGAGTGGTCTCGAGGTATGGTGTCCGCCTCGAGTGCTGGAGGTCCCAGGTTCAGGCCCCGGTGAAGAAGGGACCTATTTTAAAAATCCACCTGGACTTCCAGTAATAAAATTTCCCCTGGTCTCTGGGTAGTGAGATGGGACGCCCGTGTGTATTGTTGTCTCTGGGTAGTGAGATCGGACGCCCGTGTGTATTGTTGTCTCTGGGTAGTGAGATCGGACGCCCGTGTGTATTGTTGTCTCTAGGTAGTGAAATCGGACGCCCGTGTGTATTGTTGTCTCTGGGTAGTGAGATCGGACGCCCGTGTGTATTGTTGTCTCTGGGTAGTGAGATCGGACGCCCGTGTGTATTGTTGTCTCTGGGTAGTGAGATCGGACGCCCGTGTGTATTGTTGTCTCTGGGTAGTGAGATCGGACGCCCGTGTGTATTGTTGTCTCTGGGTAGTGAGATCGGACGCCCGTGTGTATTGTTGTCTCTGGGTAGTGAGATCGGACGCCCGTGTGTATTGTTGTCTCTAGGTAGTGAGATCGGACGCCCGTGTGTATTGTTGTCTCTGGGTAGTGAGATCGGACGCCCGTGTGTATTGTTGTCTCTGGGTAGTGAGATCGGACGCCCGTGTGTATTGTTGTCTCTGGGTAGTGAGATCGGACGCCCGTGTGTATTGTTGTCTCTGGGTAGTGAGATCGGACGCCCGTGTGTATTGTTGTCTCTGGGTAGTGAGATCGGACGCCCGTGTGTATTGTTGTCTCTGGGTAGTGAGATGGGACGCCCGTGTGTATTGTTGTCTCTGGGTAGTGAGATCGGACGCCCGTGTGTATTGTTGTCTCTGGGTAGTGAGATCGGACGCCCGTGTGTATTGTTGTCTCTAGGTAGTGAGATCGGACGCCCGTGTGTATTGTTGTCTCTGGGTAGTGAGATCGGACGCCCGTGTGTATTGTTGTCTCTGGGTAGTGAGATCGGACGCCCGTGTGTATTGTTGTCTCTGGGTAGTGAGATCGGACGCCCGTGTGTATTGTTGTCTCTGGGTAGTGAGATCGGACGCCCGTGTGTATTGTTGTCTCTAGGTAGTGAGATCGGACGCCCGTGTGTATTGTTGTCTCTGGGTAGTGAGATCGGACGCCCGTGTGTATTGTTGTCTCTGGGTAGTGAGATCGGACGCCCGTGTGTATTGTTGTCTCTGGGTAGTGAGATCGGACGCCCGTGTGTATTGTTGTCTCTGGGTAGTGAGATCGGACGCCCGTGTGTATTGTTGTCTCTGGGTAGTGAGATCGGACGCCCGTGTGTATTGTTGCGCACGTAAAAAATCCCTTACCAGTCGGAAATCGAAAAAGAGTAGCCTAACGGCGCTGCCCGGGCAAAATTTCGAGTTAAAAATCTACCCAACGTATTTTAGGATCCTCGCCGATGCAACAGAGTTCGTGCATTGAGCTGAGTTTCTCCAGACTCAGGTTTGAGTTAGGAGGAAAACGGAGCACGTATGGCTTAAACCGTGTGCCGTGATGTTGATCCAACGACTACACTGAACTAAACTAAGAAGAGACTATGAGACAAATAGGAATAATATCCGGAGTACATATAAGTAAGCCGCTTCGTAGCGATGGGTTACGGAAGCAGTTCGTAGTCCCACATGCCGTGTTCGAAACACAGCTGCGTTGGTTTTTTTTTTTTTTTTTTGGTAATGAAATGGTACGGGTGCCGGTCGTTCAGAAATCAGTATCAAATTACTGAACATAAAACTTTCCCTGGAATCGTGAGCAACCAAAAAATACTGGGGTTGACTGCTACGTGCGTAAAGGACATGCAACTAACCTTTTAAACATATAAAGAGCTGCAGGTGACAGCAAAAGATAGGACTGCGTGGCAAGGGTTGGTTTCAGGACGAATGTCCTAACTGGGGATACATGGCTGATAAAGACGGGGAAGAAACGCAAGAGGTGTTGACACTCATGACACGCTGATTGGTATACAATAGGTATCACTAATCACACGTGGTAGGAAACTAGTGGCGGGCGGGGATTAACCTCAGGCTGTTGTGTGTGGAGACGAGAACGCTAGCCACTAGACCAGCTGGGCTGCCACAGCAGTAATCCCTGGAAGACGGTCAAGTACCTGGTGTGTAGCCTGCAGGCGATGTGTTGGAAACTGAGCGTGCTAATGTACTCCTTTAACTTTGCCAAGTCTTGTCAGTTTTGGGGATTTTATGTTGTGTTTGTTTGTCTTTTTTGTTTGGTTGTTTATATGTTTGTTTGTCTGTTTGTTTATTTGTTGGTTTGTCTGTTTAGTTGCTTGATTCATTCATTCATTCATTCATTCTTTCTTTCTTTCTTTCTTACATTCATTCCATTGTTCGTTATTCTCGTCTTTAATTAACTCTTTCTTTCCGTCTTTCTCTCTGTCTGTCATTCATTCATTATTTCCTTCCGTCGTTCTCTCTGCCATTAATTCATTCCTTCATCTATTTCGTCGTTCTCTCTGTTCGTCATTATTTCGTTCGTTCTTTAGTTCTTTCTGACGTTCTCTCTGTCGTTCGTTCATTCATTCATTCCGTCGTTCTCTCTGTTTGTCATTATATCATTCTTTCTTTCGTTCTTTCCATCGTTCTCTCTGTCATTCATTCATTCCGTCGTTCTCTCTTCTGTCATTAATTTATTCTTTCTGTCTTTCCGTTGCTCTCTCTGTCTGTTATTACATCCTTTTATCTTCCTCCCTCCTTGTTCTTTCGATGTGTCACTAATTCATACATTCGGTCTTTCTTCATGTCTTTCTTTCCTCCACCTGTCTTTCTTTCAGTTTGTTTTCTGGATGTCGTAGTTTATTCCATTATTTATTTCTACATACTTTACCAGAAGTCGATGTGACAGACAGAATAAGAGCGCTAGCTCTAACATTTCCGCGGCGCTGATGACGAAATGATCGGTTCAACCCCTACATCGGCATAAAGTTGGTTGTAAATGTTGAAGTCTTGTTCATAAAGCAATGGCAAACAACAGAACGTACAACCGCTAATAAAATTAATCTGGGATTGATAGCTACGTCCTGTAGATGACATGCACTATTTTTGTTACTGTACTGACTCTCCGTGTAGTCCCTCTTGTGTTAAATGTTCTATAACACACGTTGTTCACTTTTTCCCGCTGGTTTTGTTGTTATTCGTTGAAGAGTTCTTTTTTAAAATTATTATTATTTGTCTCGCCCGTGTTACATAGCATTTATAATACCTCACCTTTGATAGTTGCTTTTCGAACATTTTACGCTTGTTATATTTCACTTAATGATAACCGTAAACTGATTCGAGAAATTAGACGTTGACGGTAAAGATTTGTTCAGCACGTTATGAGAAGTAATAAACCAGAGAACTTAATGACAATTAGCAATACTGAGTTGAAAAGAATCAGGGGAAAGCAGAGAAGTAAATATATAGATGGCTTGGCTATATGGCAAGAACACAGAGATGATCAACGTTTCTCGTGATCGTATGAGATGGTGAAACAGTACTACCAAAGCTCACCTGCTTGGAACATGATAATGATGATGTTTCGCTTCGTGAGACTGACCACCCCAGCCAACACCCAAGCGTCTAACCAATGTGCTCGATATCACCGCGTGCAACATTTAACAACTGGATGTGCACGAGGAGGAAGTATTACACGTAAAGCCTTCGTAACAACCTACACAATGTCCGCACATTATCCTGTTTGCACACCTACCCCCGACCTGCTGGACACGGATGACCGCTTTTGTCTGTCCGATATAGGCGGGGCAGTGGGCCGCAGATGGTTGACTTAACAATACAATACTGGCTTGTATTCATTCCGTCTGTATCTGTAGCTGATAAACGGAAGACGTGCCATGTGACTATTGGGCAAGAACGTGTGGAAAGATCGTCTATTCACCCGGATGACGCTCACATTTCAATCACAGCGAGGTGGTTCAGTAGGTCGTGCAGTAGAGCTGTGGAGTGGTCGTGTACTTGTATACCAACGTGTGATATATTTCAGACTTGGATATTTCTTCTTCTTTACGTTCATTCGGAGTGTTTCTTTTCTGATGTGATTGCGGTGTGTCTCGTTAGGCACCCTTGGATCGAAACCCTTAGGTTAACACATCAGGCTTTTAGCGTGCATTTTTTACCAGGTTTGCATTCCTGTGAGGACTTGGATGTTTTATATTGATCATCACCGATACTTGATTGTTTCATGATGGCTACATCAATTCTCCGAGAGCCTCAAGTGCTAGAATTTGATATGGATATCCTGGAGGAGTCTGACCTTGAAGTTAAGACGGTTCTCGACACCGGCATGTGTGGGGACATTGTTCTGGTCACCCCTCAAGGAAACCCCAGCCTGAAGGTAGTCATGAAGATGTTCTGCTGGGAAAGTCATCAGACAAAAGCCAAAAGCGAAAGGAACTTTCAGCGTGAAGCCAAGTTCATGCAATCGCTTGACCACAAATATATCATGAAATGCCTGTCGGCCGCTTCATGCCGGGAATACTTAGCTATAACGATGAAGTATTATCACAACCGCTCACTCAACTTCTATGTTGGCGACTTAGATCTTTTTGAGTCGGAAATGTGCATCGCTCAAGTGGGTTGTGCGCTTCGATATTTGCACACCAACAACCTGGTCCATTTGGATGTCAAGTTAGACAATATTTTCATCGACGAGTCATACAACGCAATTCTTGGAGACTTCGGACTGGCCATGGAGGTTGACCCTGGAAAGAAAACATTGTGCGTGCGGAATATTGGCGGTACCCCTGCGTACATTGCCCCGGAATGTCACGGGTTGGCTGGTGACGATGAACTAGATCCTTTCAAGGTAAGTGAATGTTTTCCCAATGTGTAATAAGATCGATGAGTTGGCGAAATTGTTAGGTAAAGCAAAAATCTACAAACGGCAATCAGGTACCGTCTTCACAATAAAGGTTGGCTGCAATGGTTCTCCAATTCTGTCTGTCTCTCGCTCGAACTGTATATATTGTGAGATTGCTGTTTGTCCCTCTTGGTGTTATCTTACCACTTGTATTGTTGTCTACCTCTTGCTCGCTTGCCTTCACCCTTACCCTCCAGTATGGTTTTTATAAGAGTGTTAACATGGCCGAATTATTTCACTTGCCCCGTTTTTATTTCCTTCATCAAGTCTCTTTTCTTATCCAGTGTTTGGCAGGATTAATTTATAGAACCTCTAAATTTGACTGTTTTTGTTTCCATTAAACAAGACATATTCTTCTATATATCCACATCTCCAGGGCCTCTATTAGACTTTCTAATTGCTTGTTCAATGTCTAGTCACTCGTGCTATATAGTAGTGACAATTATCATTTTTAATGCGTTGTTAATCTCTCTAGATGTTAGTAGTGATATCATGATGCTGAAAACATTGTTGGCCATTCCTGTTATCTTTTTGATTTCTGTTTCACTTCTGCCATCATGTGTCATTACAAGTCCAAGATAGGAGAAACATGTTACTTATTCTAGTACCTCACCGTTTACTGTTATGTTCATTGATGGCCTCTCCTTTTCACTGCTAATTATCATGATTGTCGTTTTTTAAATGTTAATATCTAAGCCACATTCTGCACTATGCATGTTTACTTGTTCCACTAGGTCTTGTAACTCTTGCTCGATTTCTGATAGTAACACGGTATCGTCAGCACACCTAAGATTGTTTATGATTCATTGATGTTAAGTCCAGGCAGTTCGACTTGTTTAAACATTCTTTCTGTGTATAGTATAGTTTGAAGAGACTTGAGGACAGCATCCCTGCCATACTCCTCTTTTCATATGAATATATTGTGTGTGTGTGTGTGAACTTCTATATATTTTTCATTTAACATCCTCAAACATATTATCGCTTCTCTGGTGTCGATGTTTTCGATTGGAACCCAAATTGTTCTTCAGCTTCTGCCTACAAGAAGCTAACCCACATAGATGCATGCTAAAGTGGGTCACACTGAACACATAGATGCATGCTGAAGTGGGACACACTGACCACATAGATGCATGCTGAAGTGGGACACACTGACCACATAGATGCATGCTGAAGTGGGACACACTGACACATAGATGCATGCTGAAGTGGGACACACTGACCACATATATGCATGCTGAAGTGGGACACACTGACCACATAGATGCATGCTGAAGTGGGACACACTGACCACATAGATGCATGCTGAAGTGGGACACACTGACCATATAGATGCATGCTGAAGTGGGACACACTGACCATATAGATGTGCGTGACTAGGTGTGGCGCACACACCCCGAAAGAGGAAATAATAAAACGACATTTAGTGGCCAGAGATCAGCTTGGCCGAATGAATTAGAACGCTCGTGTATGCTGATTGCTAGGAAGCGAATTGAACCCCTACACCGATCAGCTGGACTCAAATGTTGACCTCTCATCCTCGACTTGGGGACATAAACTACTCATACCTCAGAAGTCGGAGTGGGTTCCCTTATGGCGAGGGACACTAGTAATGTGTAAAACCAACCCATACACTAAAGCAGCCCAACGTGGACTACGGTCGAATTGAAAGCGAGTGAACGATATTTAAACTATTCACTGGCTTAATCTGATTCTAACATTAAGGGGAGCGAGCATTTAAAAATGCGCCATGAACAAATACAAATAGCCATTACCTCCTATTTACAACAACCCTTTCAAATTTATTTCCCAGCAGTGTCTGATTCTGTCACAGGAGGTGTCGTAATTATAACTTCTCTTCTGAAGTTGAAAGGGGTAGGGGGTCATGGGGAAACGACAAATACGAGTAAGGCGGCACCCAGCAGGGCTGTCGTCTTACAAGTAATTAGGCGGCACATTTAACAAATAAGGCACAAGGGAAGCATACCTTCGCTCAGCTTCCCCTAGCTACGTCACTGCATACAATCCACACTGCTTCCACATTTTTTTGTTTTTGTATATCATTTTTACAGGATATCGCTGTCAACACCAGCATTTTACTGTTGTTGTTGATGTCTTGGCAAGTTTACGTTCGGTAGTTTGCCTTTGCTTTCTGAATGACCGGTTCCCATACCAACTCGTTAAAACTCAGCGCAAAAAATCGATCGCAGCAGTGTTTCAAACGGGACTCTGCCATTGAGATATAAAGCCGATGTTGTTGTCTCCAATCACAAAGATGCAAGCTATATAGCATACTTCTGTTGCTACTGCGAGGCCAAGCATTGTCCAAGCATAAGTATTTGGGCCGGTCACAAAATGTCCGTAATACAATTGTCTCAGACTGTCTTAATATTGGTTTCAACACACACAAAACAGATATTGAAAACAGTATGGTTTCACAAACAAACAACAGATATAGAAAACACTTTACCAACTTGGTAAGTTTAATCATAGAAGCCACAACATACCTTTATCCTTTGGATGAAATATTTCAAATACAATTATTTTCTTTTTGTTTTAAAATCGAATGCCCTTTGCAGGACATGGCTATCAGCACAAATCTCAGGTAGATTTTCTCAGCAATTTTACGTTCAGTAGTTTGCCATTGCTTTCTAAACAAGAAGTCAAATTTGAAGTCCAAACTGACTCGAGTAGGAAACTACCCCGCTACCTCTTCATCAGCGCACCGGAAGTTTAAAATCTAGAGCGCTCTCCTCCCTTCGCCACGTGGAAGGTTTCACATAAAGTGACAGATATTGAATGTAGAGCAATTATCACCACCACGGCACCACCTTATGGACAGACCAGAATAAATACTCTCAGATATTGTTGTAATGTGGCGCAATTGTCCCTACCACGGCACCACTTTATGGACAGACCAGAACAAATACTGTGACAGTTATTGTTGGAATGTGGAGCGGTTGTCACCACCACGGCACCACATTATGGATAGACCAGAACAAATCATTATTCTGAGCCTCGGAGCAGAACGCTATAGATTACGCAACCACATGTATACAAAATTCAAGATTGACGAATCAGCCATGTACACATGTGGATTGGCGCCGCAGACAGCAGATCACACACTCCAAGGATGACCAGAACACAACATATCTAGGCAAACCTTCCGGCCTGGAGAAACAACAGTGGAAGAAACACTCTATGGACCACTGAGTGAACTAGCAAAAAAAAAAAAAAAAACAGTTAAATTCATACAAGAGACAACATGGTTCGATGTGCAATGAGGATGATCTGTCGACTAACTAACTAACTAACTAAGATAGCAGTTATAGACAGATTTCAAGCTAACGACAAAAGAAAGAGAACCATCACAGTAATTCGTTTTACATATGCGGTTACTGTTCGGGATAACTGACGTGAAACAAGTCAGCAGAGTGAACTGACATATTCGGTTGGTACTTAACTGATTCAGCTCCAAACAAACGGAAAGTTTGGACAAAACATTTTAAACAATAATATGAACAAGGATTATAATATAAATGTCCGTTTACTAAGCACTGAAATTGCGGGACATTTGCCAGGAAACAAAACAAATAAGGCTATTACCATAATATTGCAAAATATCGTCCTTCTGTTCAAAAATGTGTACTGTGCTGACGAAAACTTTGGCCGGAACGTCCAATTTGTTTCTTGTAATCGTATTTCATTGAAGCTCACAATCTACTTCTCGGTTGTTGTTGTTGTTGTTTTTTCTTATGTGATTCAATCTGTCCAAATGGAGGTCACATTTGGCGATATATTATCCCTCGGCACTGAGTCAGTTAACACAGAACGCCCGTATTACCGCGGCCTTTTGGGGGAAGCAAAGAATGGTGGTGCTGTAACCTGCCATGTTTCACCATAAGAGACGACACAGCATGGTTAGTGGAATACTGGCTGCCATATTCCGCAGAAAACTTTAGTTGTAACACGCAACCAGCTGTGAACAAGTTACAAGGAAATTGGCGTGGGGTTGTTGAGAGTGCATGCTCATTTGAGTGGCGGAAGGCAGCAGAAGACTTTTTTTGGTTTTGTTCACTGTCTTTAGGTCTCACAGTTGCAGACGATTTGGTAACAAACCGTCTAATAATATGATTGCCGGTCGCCCAGAAATCAATGGAAAACTACTGAATGTAAACTTGCCAAGAGATCACAACAGCAAAAATGCTGATGTTGACTGCGACGTCCTGTAAAGGATGTGCAACTAAATAACTCTTGAGTTCAAGGCGAACAAATGACATAAATAACAAAGGAAAGAATAAAATCACACCTAACATTATTTGATAGACCAGACAGACACAAACACGCCGTAACAAACTAAACAATATAACATAACACAAAGTAATGCAGCTTTTGGGAGTCTCCCTGGCGGAGTAGTAAAGCCGTCTGACTCGGGCTCCGAAGGTTTGCAGGTTCGATTCATGACCGCGTGAATCTTCGGTTCAAGAGTGCTTTTTTCCAGAGACTCCTGTGGGTCGTCGCTGGAGCTACGGAGTTCGTGCTTTGTGCGACGCTTTCCGCGCTGCGGAAAGAAACCGAGCCATATGGGATACAAACCCGGTGCATGGAAGTCGACCCTGTCGACTTTGAAGCGACATTTTTATGCAGCTTTAAGAGGCTATACACGCGCTTCGTGATCCCACATACCCACCTTCGAAAGACAGCTGCGTGCGATTTGGCAGCAGATCGCCTTATGTTGGTATTTTACGAAATGGTATAACGTGAAACTAGCCAATAGATGAATAGCAAACAACAATGGTATTGACTACTAACGTAATGTAAAGGATATGCAACTAACTTTTTAAATGCAGCTTTAAAGTTAAAAGATAGCTTCCCCTAATCAATATAACGTAGCAGTCAACCCCAGCATATATTTGGCTTTTCGTGATTCCTGGGCAAGTTTACGTTCAGTAGTTTTCCATTGGTATTTGAACGACCGACGCCTGTACTATTTCACAATAAACCTAAGTAAGGCGATCCGCTGCCAAATCTCTGTGTCTCGGGAGTCTCTGTGGCGGAGTGGTCAAGCCGTTTGACTCGTGCTCCGAAGGTTGTGGGTTCGATTCCGGGCCGCGTCCTTCGGTTTACGAGTTAAATATTTCGGAGACTCCTGTGGGTCGTCGCTAAAAGCTACGGAGTTCGTGCTTTGTGCGACGCTTTCCGCGCTGCGGAAAGAGACCGAGCCATATGGGATAAAACCCGGTGCAATGAAGTCGATCCTGTCGACTTTTAAGCGACTTTTTTAAAGCTGCCAAATGGCCCAGAACACAATTATAGAAAACAAACCGCTGCAATCATAGGCCTTCATCTGCAAACATACACAATAATAGCCAACAAAGAAACCACTGAAATGACACCATTGTGACTACATCACGGTAAGGAGATTGAGAAGAGTGGAACAATAAAAACAATCGTGTGTTTTTAATTTATGCAAGCCTCATTGCCTGCCTGTTGAAACTTTCCACGTACACATTCTCACATACATTTTTCTATATACATCATTATATGTTTCAAGTACCTAGGAAGTATAATATCATTAAATGGCAGATCAGAAGACGAGATCGAAAATAGGTGGAATAAGGCAAATCAACTCATTGGACAAATGGCACCAATACTAAAGAACAAACATGTATCAATAACTACTAAGAAAGCACTTTACAACACAATCTTCCTACCAACTCTGTGCTACCAATGCCAAACTTGAAAATGACAGAAAAAGAGAAAAGAAAGTTCACAACTACAGAAATGAGGTTCCTGAGATGAATACTCAACGTATCAAAAAGAGATAAGATCAGAAATGAAGAAATCAGGATTAAAGTGGGGGTTAAAACAGCACTAGATTTTATTAGAAAGCAGCAAGTCAAATGGTTTGGCCATGCAAGTAGGTTACCAGTCAACAGCATACCATAAATAGCAAAGATGTACAGACCAGACAGAAACAGAGGAAGAGGCCGACCACGTAAACATTGGACTGAGGGAATAGCAGTGTCCATGCGAATATTGATATATGAAGTCCATTATCAGCACTCTCACGATGTTTATACTTCACCTCGACACCGCAAGGTACAAGAGGAACATGATGAGATGAGATGAGATGAGATCGTTCTATGTCTTCTTCTGACTTGTACATGAACAAATGTGTCATTCCGCAGCTGGATGCTCACGGCCTTGGAGTTATCTACTGGTCGCTGGTGTCTGGGCTGCCTCCTGGACCCGATATCAACTACTACGACGCCACTGTGAAAAACGTCGATTTGGAGTTTCATACTAGGTATGTGTTATCTGTATTATATCTCAGCATCAGTATCGTCATTATCATCTTCGTTGTCATCGTCGTTATTATTATTATCATCGTCATCAACATAGTCTTACTTCATATCATCATAATCAACATCATCTTCGGCATCATCATCATCACTGTCGCTATTAAAATCATCATCATCGTTATCATACTCGTCATAATATTATACATCATCAAAATAATAGTGATCTTGATGATCATTGTTAAAATCATCATCATCATCGCAGTTTCGATTCTGCAGCAGATTTATGTCACAGTTCATCTCCTGGACTGTGTAGTCTGCTGCAATCATCATCATCATCATTCTCGGCATGAACATCGTCGCTAACACAACTACATTCGCCATTATCACCCCATCGCCCTAGTCTTCCTCATAAATATAATCTTACGTCGACGTGGCTGAAAAGATCAGAACGCTCGCTTTAAAACTTCCGGTGCGATGATAGCGAGATAAATGGTTTGACTACACCGGCATTAAGTTGGACTTCTCGTTTAGACACAATGGCAAACTACTAAACCTAAAATTGGCAGGAATATCAGCCTGGAGTTGATGGCAACGTCCTAAAAGGGACATGGGATGTTGTTTTTTTAGCGCGTTCTTTGACCGCGTCTGTGGCGAGGGGTAACGAACAGGATTCGTAATTCTGCATATGACATTCGAGATCAGCTTGAGGCGATTTGAAACCTGACCTCTGTGTGTACACTTTAAACAATTGTTTGAGCGTCGGTCGTTCTCAAAGTATGACAATCTTTTGAACGTAAACGTGCCAAGTAAATCACACAATTAACAATATTGGGATTGATTGGAAGGTTCTGCAAATGAAATGCCAGTAGCTGTACCCATGTGTTTGTGAGCAGCGTCAGTGCAGGGATTAAATTGTTGGTCTGGCGGTCCAGTAGGCATGTGTTCATATCCCCATACTGAGCCAGATTAGGTAAAATAAACTGGACTTCCAGATTAACCAATTCTAGATTCATCATCATCATCATCATCGTCATCATCATCATCAAGTGTCATGCCGGCTGGTATAGGCGTTCATGTCTCTCCACACCTCTGTCTTTGGTGGTCTCGGTACCAGCAATGGGCTTGGGAAATAAACACAGCCGGCAGGATACCGACCCCAGCACCCACGGAGTACCGATTGTCTATACACATATAGGGCAGCACCATATACCCAGCACACGTCAGGGCGTGTAAGAGATTCCTTGACAGGTTCACCACATACATATCATCATCATCATCATGTGCCATGCTGATAAGAGTGGGTGGTCATGTTTCGCCATCTCACACAATCATCAAAGTCGTGGAAATGCACTGTGTTTCTGTCTCGACTATGTCACGTGGCCAAGCCATCCAGGTATTTACATCTCTGCCTTCCTCTTGTTCTTTTCCCCTCAATATTGCCAGTAGTCACCAAGTTTGTCAGTGTATTTCTTTTCATAATGAATCCAAGAACTTGTGACTATCTACGTCTAATTTCTCAAATCAGCTTATGGTTTTCATATGTTTTTGTAGAAGTTAGTTATTGGTATTTCTGTCTGTCCATAGTATTCCCACAGCCATCAGATGTTTTTCAGCTTGTCTGCTCATTGTCTACGCTTCACATCCATACAAAAGTACAGGTTCTATGTAGCACATGAACACCCTTTTTCTCGTTCCAAATGACATCTTTATATTGGTCAGTATGTTTTCCATCTTGCAAAAGGCTACCTTCAAAATTGCGATTCTTGTTCTAATCTCTTCAAGGCATCTCCCATCAGATGTTTTAACTGTTCTGAGATAATTGTACCGATTCACTTGTTTAAGAATATTCCCATTTACTTGTATATTACATTGTGGTATTTCCTTCGTCCAAGTGACGACCATAATCTGTGTCTTCTTACAATTCAATTCTAACCCTAGTTGTTATCTGTGTGCAACAACCGCATATACTAAATGTTGCAGATCCTGCTCATTGTCTATACACACATACACATACATTAATCTTATCATCAATATGGTTATTACCGTGTACCATCTCCGCAACAAAGGTTAGATATAATGAACACCCCAAAGTCACTGCACCTTGTTTGCCTGGTACAATCGACGTGGTTCTCCTAGTACGTCTCATGACGTCAAAACGTGAACGTTCTCTTCCACATACACGTTTGATCTCCTCTGTTCTCTTGTCTTCTCCACTGTCTACCTCTTAGAGATGTCTCATGTGTTCTTTCATATCAACTATTTTCCGTTTTTTATCGTGTTCTCTACTACTTACTACTTTCTTTGTCTAGTGGGTTCTGTTATAACTACTACTGTACGTTGCCTAGTGTGGTCTCTATTTTTTTATTATTTTTTTAAAAGTTGCACATCCCTTTCATTACGTTGCAGTGAACACCAGACTTTTTCAGCGGTTGTAGATGTTCTTGGCAAGATTACGTTCAGTAGTTTGCCATTGCTTTCTGAGCGACCGGCTCACATACCCCTAAGTAACCAATGCGACGCGATCCGCTGTCGAATCATGCGCAGCTGTTTTCCTCACGTGGATATACCGGAATATGGAGAAAGTCGTTAACCCCATCTCCAGGAGAACGGCTTTGTGTTCTTTATTACTTACTACTTTATTAGTCTAGTGTCTTCTATTATAATACTTCTTTATTGTGTCTAGTTTCTTTTATAATTACCAATTACTACTTTCCATTGTCTAGAGTGTTCTCTATTACTTACTACTTTCTTAGTCTAGTGTGTTTTATTATAGCTACTACTTTCTGTTTTCTAGTTTGTTCTTTTATAATTACTAATTTCCGTTGCCTAGTGTTTTCTCTACTACTTACTACTGTCTTTGTCGAGTGTATTACTTTATAATTACTACTTTCCGTTGTCGAGTATGTTCTCTAGTATTAACTACTTTCTTTGTCTAGTGATTTCTATTTTAACTTCTAATGTGTGTTGTCTAGTTTATTCTCTATTACTAACTACTTTCCGTTGTCTAGAGTGTTCAGTTAATACCATCACCTTCATCCTGTGTTTGCCAACTGGCGCGGGCGACCATGCTTCTCCACATCTTACCATCTTCAAAGGCTTGTATCAGTTCGTGTGAGGACTCACTTCACTACCACGACACATTGTCAAGAAATTTGTCTCACTGTCTTCCTCTCTCGCACTTTCCACACACCTGAACAGTTGTCACAGCATTCCCCAGCTTTTGTCTTCTCATTATGTCGCCAGAAAGTGAAAACCGCCTCTTTCTTATTTTTGTGATATGTTATCATTGCGACTTCTCCTCCCACACAATGTCCATATCCCTCATTTTGTACTATTTTGTTGAGTGTGTCATTTAACATGTATCTTTCTTTTCTTTCTCAGTCTATATGTGCACATCAATACACCAACCTTTATAAATGCCACTACTTTACGATGAGTTTATATCAACAACCCCATTATTGTTTTTCTTCCGTACAGGGACATGCTCAAAAGACTGCTGGACCGGGACGCGTCAAGAAGATTCACTGTGGAAAATTTCCTGCGCAGGATGCGTCGAGACCGCAATTACAGATACATTATAGACAGATATTAGGATATTAAGTATTACCAACCATGAGCTGGGAATCCCGTTCGTCTTGGGGATTTTTAATGTAATATAAATGTGTTTAGGAAATGAGATATTTGCTTAAGATTTTGAAACCAATATTTTAGAAATAAAACGTTCATTAACATGTTTTAGGCGCACTCAGCGGTTGGAGTATTCAGATACTGTATTAATAGTCTTTATTTAGGAATTTGTCGTTCAAAAAGCAATGGAGAACTACTGAACAAAAACTTGCCCAGGAATCACGAACAGCCAATAAATGCGGTAGTTGACTGCTACGTCCTGTAAAGGATATGCAACTAATTCACTCATTTAGGTATTTAACTATTTCATGAAAAAGTTATTGATAGTATTTAGGAATTTAACTATTTCATCACCAGGTTATTGATAGTATTTAGGAATGTAACTATTTCATCAACATGTTATTGATGGTAGTTAGGAATTTTAACATTTTATGAACATGTTGTTGATGGTATTTAAGAATTTAACTATTTTATGAACATGTTTTTGAAAGTATTTAGGAATGCAAAAATTTCAGCAACAAGTTATTGGTAGTATTTGCGAATGTAACTATTTCATGAACAGCCTGAGGACAATATTTAGGAATGTAACTATGTCATGAATAGCTTATGGACAATATTTAGGAATGGAACTATTTCATCAACAGGTTACTGACAGTAATTAGGAATGTAACTATTTCATGAACAGCCTGAGGACAATATTTAGGAATGTAACTATGTCATGAATAGCTTATGGACAATATTTAGGAATGTAACTATTTCATGAACAGGTTATTGACAGTATTTAGGAATGTAAGTATTTCATGAAAAAATGTTTAGGAATTTAACTATTTCATGAACAAGGTATTAGTATTGAGGAATTCAAATCTTACATGAACATGTTATTGACATTAACTAGGATTGTAACTCATTGGGAGCTAATTTTGGGACCAAACTCATTTGGGGGGAAATATCAGAAATGGAATACAGACAAAAGAGACAATTATTGCAGATAAGTCATACATCGAGCGTGTGAGACGTAAGATAGTGCATGATGGTGGAAATGACCATGTGTTCACATGCATCCACTGTGGACGAACATTTACAGCGCGAACTGGTCTGATCAGTCACATTCGCCACCGCCATGGGTTGTAGTTATTAAGCCTTTTTGAAGCACAATATAACAAACTATCGTCTGTCAAGACGGCAAGGTGAGAATGGCTTAAAGGAATGTAACTATTTCATGAAAGGATATTGAGAGTATTTATGAATTTAATTATTGCATGAACAGGTTTTTGAGAGTTTAGGAATTTAATTATTTAATGAACAGATTATTGAGACTATTTAGGAATGTAACTATTTCATGAACATGAACACGCCTAATAGGCAGCAGGGGTTATAGCGTTTGTGCTTAAACTTCCGGTGTACTGACGGCGGGGTAGCGGGATCAACCCTATACGTGTTAATTGGATTCAACGTTGCGGTCTCGTTCAGAAGGCAATGTCAAACTAGTTAAGTAAAGTTGCACATTCTTTACAGGACGTAACAGACAACCCCAGCATATTATGGCTGTTCGTGATTCCTTGGCACGTCATACGTTCAGTAGTTTGTCATTGCTTTCTGAATGAACTTTCTGAATGACCGGCACCCATATTATTTCATAAATGATCAACGTAAAAGGGGTCTAATGGCAAATCACTGAACCTAAAATTGTATAGAAACATTAACCTGAAGTTGGGGGTGATGGCAGCGTATTGCAAAGGACATGCAACATTTAGAAGTAATATGTTTTGTTGATATTGTTGTTGCTGTTGCTGTCATTGCTGTTGTTGTTGTTGTTTATGTTATTATTATTGTTGTTGTTGATGTTGTTGATGTTGTTATTGTGGTTGTTGTTGCTGTTGTTGTTGTTGTTGCTGCGTTCGCTCGCCATGACTTCAAGCGTATTCCATACACGTGTTACTACTTCTGTAGAACTGACTAATGTTTGTGTGTAGATTATCTTTTCCTATTACCAGTGTCCCTCGCCATTAAGGAAACCCACTCCGACTTCAGACGTTCTTGTAATTTACGTCCCCAAATTAAGGAATTGAAGTAAATATTTTAGTCAAACTGCTCTGAGTAGCGGACTGAAGTCTGTATCAGTACACTTGAAGTGAGCGCCCTTGTACATATGCAGTCGGGATGTTAAGAACATTATTGTGGTATTCAGCTAATTATTGCAGAAGGTATTTAGGAAGTTAGTTGTTCATGTAGATATCATTATGAAAACTCACAGAATTTAGGAACCCAGTCTTTCTAATGTAAATATTCGTAACTCTGATTGCAATGTTCACTTTCTTCTTATAGACTCTCCAAACCATTAATTTCACTCTCCAATCCTACGTCATTATTTTAAATCTCCAATCCTTGGTCATTACTTGAACTCTGTTATGTGCAAATCCTTTGTAATGAATAAATTACTTATACTAAATAAACTATTTTTTATCATCGATATACATCTTCAGTTCTGTTTTTATTGTGTAGTTGTATTGGCAGCACTTGATGCAAACATCACACTTACGTCTTTATACTTGTGTTAATGTTGTTGTTACTACTGTTGTTGCTGTTGTTGTTAACATATTGCTTTCTCTCAAATATAGTACTATCATGTCTCGTGTTTGGGGCGCTGTTTTACTTTTATCTATCTGCTGATTAACAATGCAATTCATCCTTTTCCCTATTTCTTCTTCTTCTTCAACTTGTTCGTATTTTTCTTTATTTCTTCTTGTTATTGTTGTTGTTTTTTATTGTTATTGTTCTTGTTCTTATTCTTTCTCAGTTAGCCTTGAATGATGTGTGAATGAAATAATTTATGAAAGAGAGCGATAGAAGGGCAGAATGTTAGACGGGCCTGTGTGCCCAATTCTTAATCCTTTGAAGAAAAAATGTTTGTTTGTTTGTTCTGCGTTCGTTCGTTCGTTCGTATTTCTTCTTCTTCTTCTTCTTCTTCTTCTTCTTCTTCTTCTTCTTCTTCTTCTTCTTCTTCTTCTTCTTCTTCTTCTTCTTCTTCTTCTTCTTCTTCTTCTTCTTCTTCTTCTTCTTCTTCTTCTTCTTCTTCTTCTTCTTCTTCTTCTTCTTCTTCTTCTTCTTCTTCTTCTTCTTCTTCTTCTTCTTCTTCTTCTTCTTCTTCTTCTTCTTCTTCTTCTTCTTCTTCTTCTTCTTCTTCTTCTTCTTCTTCTTCTTCTTCTTCTTCTTCTTTCTTCTTCTTCTTCTTCTTCTTCTTCTTCTTCTTCTTCTTCTTCTTCTTCTTCTTCTTCTTCTTCTTCTTCTTCTTCTTCTTCTTCTTCTTCTTCTTCTTCTTCTTCTTCTTCTTCTTCTTCTTCTTCTTCTTCTTCTTCTTCTTCTTCTTCTTCTTCTTCTTCTTCTTCTTCTTCTTCTTCTTCTTCTTCTTCTTCTTCTTCTTCTTCTTCTTCTCCTTCTCCTTCTCCTTCTCCTTCTCCTTCTCCTTCTCCTTCTCCTTCTTCTTCTCCTTCTCCTTCTCCTTCTCCTTCTCCTTCTCCTTCTCCTTCTTCTTCTTCTTCTTCTTCTTCTTCTTCTTCTTCTTCTTCTTCTTCTTCTTCTTCTTCTTCTTCTTCTTCTTCTTCTTCTTCTTCTTCTTCTTCTCCTTCTCCTTCTCCTTCTCCTTCTCCTTCTCCTTCTTCTTCTTCTTCTTCTTCTTCTTCTTCTTCTTCTTCTTCTCCTTCTCCTTCTCCTTCTCCTTCTCCTTCTCCTTCTTCTTCTTCTTCTTCTTCTTCTTCTTCTTCTTCTTCTTCTTCTTCTTCTTCTTCTTCTTCTTCTTCTTCTTCTTCTTCTTCTTCTTCTTCTTCTCCTTCTCCTTCTCCTTCTCCTTCTCCTTCTTCTTCTTCTTCTCCTTCTCCTTCTCCTTCTCCTTCTTCTTCTTCTTCTTCTTCTTCTTCTTCTTCTTCTTCTTCTTCTTCTTCTTCTTCTTCTTCATTGATACATTGACATTAGAATCAAATCCGCTAATATGTTAACTATCACCTATGCTTGAAAATTAAAGTATGCATACATACTCTATATAATAATTATCTCTCATACTGAAACATCCAAACATACCTGGATAACGCATATATCCCTTTCCCTTTTATTGGAACATCCAAACATACCTATATCTGAAAAACGACAGATAATAAAAAGCTTATACACGCCAACCCTGTGCGACTAATGTCAAACTTGGACTTTATCACAAAATCAACGTCTGCGAGATGAGATGCTTTAGAAGAGCTGCCAACTTCACTATCCGAGACGGAGTAAGAAATGATGTTATCAGACAGTAGGATCAACAGTTTGCACCACATTTATTGACAGGCAGAAGATCAAATGGTTCTGTCAACTCGTTAGAAAGCAACATCATCAACTACCAGCACTCGTGCTACATCAAAAACCATCTGAAATGAGAGCAAGATGGCTAACAAGAAGAAAGTGGTTTGACGACATCAAAGATATTGTACAGTCACACGGAATGCCACCATTTTGTGCCACTAAAAGGGAACTAACTCGGTAGAATATTACATGTGCTGTTTTCTCCAGTAGCGGGACTTAGATAGCTAAAATTGTTGTTTGATTTGATCACAGCTATAGGGACGCAGACCGGTCTCTCTGGTCTAGAGGTTACACGACTTTCTTCGTAATCTCGTATACTCTCGTAAGTAACGTGACGTTGCACGAGAATTAGTAGCGGTTATCTCCGGGTAGGTAACTTGCGGAGTATTGAGCCGGTTGCTTAGAAAGCAATGGCAAACTACTGAGCGTAATCATGCCAAGAAATCAATAATCAGCTGAAGGATGCTGATGTTGACAGCCATGTCCTGTAGAGGGTATGAGAACAAACAACCAAAAAAAAAAAATAGGGACGAAGAGGTGTTTCCAAGGCACCAGGGCCGGTTATATACTGGCCAAGACCTACTGACACGTCCTAGTCGTGCGTCCTGGGCAACAGGTCCCATCGGGGTCCTGGCTAACGTAGTAAGATCGCTGATTCTTCCGAAGTCGGAGAGTATCTACCTGCACGGTGAGAAACCACCAGTCTGCACACCAATAAGCCAGACATGGGACAGCGGATTCTCACGCAAACGTCAGTCCAGTATGACATCACACTGATGTCGGACAACAGGAGGTACTTCAATTTTAATTCACCGCAACAGACGTCACGAGGCTATATTTAGCTTTAGCAGCTATATATAGCGTAGTTAGCAGCTATATATAGCACTGGCGGGGGATCTCCGTTCAATTAAAGTTTTTTTCAGTGCGTGTCATGGCTCGAAAAAGGAGCGACGAACGGTAACACTGTGTGTAGTACATTTTTACGTTGGCTTTCTGCAGTCATGAATTTTATTGAACTGACAGCAGCTGTCCACGACAAGCAGAGTAGTGTTGCCTTTCTGCAGCACCATGGCATATTACATTCTGAAAGACGTTGTTCTGTTCATCATGTCATGGTGCTATCATCCAGCAATGGGCCCTTTTCAGGGCCACTAGAAGAATGCCATAACGGAACGGGCCCTTTTCAGGGTCACAAATTAGCACACAATAACAGCCCCTAAGTGTGCACAAAAGTATACAACCACTGAAATATTCAGGTCAACTCACACACATAACTAAACCATTTGCTGCACACCGACAACGTTATTCCGGTCAAGGTCATGCACACCGAGATACAGCGCGAATAAGGGGACTCCAGGATATGACGTGTGCCCTGGAATTCCCTTTGTTTGCGGTGAATTAAAATTGAAGTACCCAACAGGATGTCTTTTTCCGACATACAGGACTTCACGCTGGAGTTCACAGCCAGCGAACACAAGCAAACAAGCAAGCATCACAGCTACAAAACTTGAACTGACAGAAAGAAAGCATTCAGTCTGAACTATTTTATAACATTTAAGCAGCGAGAGAAAGACTTCAAACGGTGACACGTGTTGTCCTATGATTAGTTTTTTTGTTGTTGTTGTTGATAACTGTTCAAATAATACGATTTATAAACAATGTACTTGATATAGCTGTTGATTGTCATAATTAGTCTCCGAAATCTCCGAGAAAATTGCATTCGTTAATTGATTGACGTGGCCCGAAATCGAACCTACAACTTTCGGAGCGATAGGTGGTCGGAGTAACCACTTGGTCAAGGAGACTAACATTTAAGAAATAAATATCACATAAGATTGTTAGACACACACGCACACAAACACAAACATACAGTCACAAACACGCAGACACAAACATAAACAATATACAATAACACGAAGAAATACAGCTTTATAGGGCACGATGACAGAAAAAATTTGACGTTTATTGATTTATTGATCTTCATTTATTGATCTTTATTTTCAAAGGGTAACAAATTGGGCTCGTAGGCCAGTCTTACTTTCGGCCCTTCCCTTCACTCATAGTTCGTTCATCAACAGCGCATGATGCATTTGCATTGGGAAAAAAAAAACGTGTCAAATGAATGTTGTAAGCATAAACAATGCATATTCTTATGTTATGTGACACTCGCCCTCCCACACACACATCCCACACCAATCCACACACACATCCCTCACCTACTCACACATCACCCACCCATAATCACACGTCCCCACCCACCACACATCCCCCACCCACCACGCATCCCCAACTCATCCCTCCACCCAATCACAGATCACGCTACCAACCCAGACATCTCGCACCCACCCAAACACACATCCCTCACCCACCAGCACACATCTTTCCACCCACTCACATATATCCCAATCCACTTAAGCTCACCCACATAAGCATGCTCCACCCAACCACACACCCTCCAACCACACACACATACCCCTCACATTCGCACATCCCGCGCCAACACACACATATCCCTCTCCCACTCACACATCAACCACCCATACCCACACATCTTTCCATCCACACACACATTTCCACGCCCACCCACACATGACGTTACGGCGATTAGCCTTCATCAGCAATCAAATACACGCAACACAACAAAGAAACACGGAAAAGCCACTACAGTGATTTCATTAAAACTTAATAACCGAATGAGTATCTGTCAACAATGTCCCGTGTCCATCTTCGGTCTGGTCAAATCCAGCCTCTCTCTCTCCAGGAATCAAGGCTCACATCACTGATCGTCTCACGCCATTGCTCCTTATTCGGTTATTATGCCTTAATTCCATCCATCATGTATCATGCCGATAAACGTGGGCGGTCATGTTTTGCCATCTCACTCGATCACCAAAGTCGTGGATCAGCTCCGTGTTTCTGTCTCGACCATGCCACGTGGCCAAGCCATCGAGGTATTTATTTCTTGGTCTTCCCCTTTGTCTCTTCCCTTCGATCTTGCCAGTCGTCACCAAGCTCTCCAATTAATTTCTTCCCATAACATGCCCCAAATATTTTGACTGTCTACGTCTCATGTCTCTAATCAGTTTACGATCTTCATTTGTTTCTTGAAGGACTTATTCATTGGTTTTCCTGTCTGCCCATGGTATTCTTTATTAATTAAGTCACTGTAATATCTTCCGGATTATCTCAGAGTCTGAAGGTGTAGGAGACGGTGCCGCCGGCTGGCGTCAGTGAAGACACTATCCACCAGGACAGTCTAGACAAGCCTGGTTGATGGGCAACTTTTACGCGTTGAAGTATATCTTCACAGCTGCCAGCCTAACAATCCGAGACCGAGTAAGAAATGCTGTTATCAGACAGACTGTGGGATCAACACCTTGTGCCACATTTATTGAAAGACAGAAGATCAAGTGGTTTGGCCATGTTGTTAGAATGCAACACCAGCAACTACCATCACTGGCCTTACATCAAAGGTCATCTGCGACGAGACCTAGAGGACGTCCAAGAAGAAAATGGATTGACGACATCAAAGACATTGTACAACCACACGGAATGACACTATCCAGTGCCGCCCACCGGGCGCTGGAACGCAAATTATTCCTCCCCACGGCGCTTGACGGCAGAAGTGGAAGATGATAATGATGATGATGATGATGATGATGATGATGAGATGATGATGATGATGATGATGATGATGATGATGATGATGATGCATATCTTCATGAAAATATTGCATTGTTGTACCACTGGAGTTCAGAGTTATTGCTGAGGTTCTGCCATGACACCTCACATTTATGGTTGTTACCGTTAACACAAACTAAATCGAGCCAGTGAGATTCACAGCGGTTGTGTTTTATGTGTTTGTTTGCTGATGAAAGCCCCATGCATTCCGTGATCGAGTTCTGTAAAGCTACATTTAAGACATAAACTCACACCTAAAACTCTTAGAGAGACTAGACACACACACACACACACACACATACACACACACACGTACACAAACACAAACAGGCAGACAAAAACACGCACATACAAACAAGCCGACACAAACATAAACAATATAAAATAACACGAAGAGATGCAGCTTTATAGAGCACAGTTACAGGGGAAAAAATAGTACGTTACGGCGACTAACCGTGCCGAAGAGTCACGGACGCAGTTCGTAATTTGAATAACGAAGACAAAAACATAAACCTTCCGAAGAGATGACGTAATGCAAAGTTTGCAGAACCGGCTCATCACAGCAGTCGGGCGAACATTATGTGCTGCAATTCCGGTTATCAGGTACAAAACCACACCAATCCCCACCCCAGCAGTTAAAGAACCTGTAGCATTGTACACCAAATCGAATTGTATTTATCAATTTACATGCAGGTGCGAGGCCATCTACATAGGTAGAACAGAGCGACAGTTACATAACAGGGTGTTGGAACACATTCCGAACTGGGTGGATAAGATACTACACACATAAGATGGTAGCCTAGGCAGGTCGACACACCGAAACAGTCCTGCTTCATCGGTCGCGAGACACGTGCTCGAGAGTGGTCATATGGTTGAAAGAGACAGTGCCTTCCGTGTGTTGTTCAACACACAGAGTAGACGGTTGTTAAGGTTTGCTGAAGCCATAGTGATCAACCTGCGTAAGCCGTCCTTGTGCAAGCAGAAAGACATGTTAGTCAATTTAAAATTACCGTGGTAGACAAGCGATATTACTGTGCGAATATATGTATATTTCAGATTGAAGGATTTATCTAGTTATTTCACTTTATGGTGAGTGATTTCTGCAGTATGTACCTGACGAGATGCAGCGAAATATGCCAGGCAATAAATCGTGCAATTTATTGTTTGTATCTTCGTTATTCAAATTCACTGCAGTTCGTAATCCAGTATACCCGCGTTCCAACATAGCTGCGGGCGATTTGGCAGCAGACCGCGTTGAGTTGGTTTTTTAACGAAATTGTATGGGAGCTGGTAGTTCAGAAATCAAGCTACTGATCGTAAACTTGCCAAGAGATCCCACTAGCAAAAAATGCTGGTGTTGACTGCGACGTCCTGTAAATAATATGCAAGTAACTAATACAATTGCATTGCTTCGTGTTATGGACATATTGTTACGTTTCCACAGCTTTATTGCAATTCCACTAATGTTATTCAGACGCAAACATATCTTCACACCTATGCACAATCATAACTACGCTACAGACATCTGCATACAAATATAACAACACACACCTGCACACAAACATAACTACACACACCTGCACACAAACATCATGAAACATCCTTTCGTCTGTATATTCACCACAGTTTTATTTCCAAATCATCACGCAATCATTGTTTGAACTAAACACTGAAGATATATAAAGTAAGTATTGCTCACACTAAACCATGTTATTATAACATCAATAAATAATTTGAAAAGCCATTATAATGAAAGAAATATTAATTGTGGACGAATAGAAACCTCCAGTTAACCAGACAAGAAACCACAACTGAGATATAATTCATCATTATATAGCAGGTTCCTTGCTGCACGGCGCGCTCATCACGGCGAGCCTAGAATTCTCTCGATCTCTTGCCATGTCCCTCGCCCCATGAGCTCTCATGCTGAAGGTATCTGGTGTATCATGTGTCCATCTCTGTGCTGGTCGAATTCCGATACTTCTTCCCGGAACCACGCCTTCCATCATTGTTCTCTCCAAGCCATTGAGATGTTTCACTTGGTTGCATTATTTCAGTAAATATTAATAATAATAAAATAACAAGACAAATTGTTAGGGAAAATATGTTTTTTTCTAAAAGCCAATACAAAAAAGGAGGGATTGCATGTTTGTCTGGGATACAAAAGAAGCAAACAGAGACATCATGAATATCATAAACAGACGGTTTTCTATGATTGCGTAAATCATTTTCTTTCCCTTCTTCTGGTTCCTGTTGTTGTTGTTGTTGTTGTTGTTGTTGTTGTTGTTGTTGTTGTTGTTGTTGTTGTTGTTGTTGTTGTTGTTCTTCTTCTTCTTCTTCTTCTTCTTCTTCTTCTTCTTCTTCTTCTTCTTCTTCTTCTTCTTCTTCTTCTTCTTCTTCTTCTTCTTCTTCTTCTTCTTCTTCTTCTTCGTGTTCTTTTTATTAATAAGTAAACAACATGATCATCATCGTCGTTACGCCCATTGTCATCATCACCATCATTATTATCATCACATTACAATAGACAGTAATACAATCTACCAATTCGCGACAAGGTGTCCATCTATCTCATCTTCAACATGTCTAACTCCTGTCTGTTCACAGTGTGACTACATTTAACAATACATGCAGGTACGGCGGTGTTTGCATATAGATAAACATCAATAGTGTCTGTAAATTTAATCAAGTACATGTGTTTCCATACGAGATTTGACTGAATCTATTTGTAGTCGAATCAATGTTGATTCGATATACTAGTTAAAATGTTTCAAAAAATGTCAAAACTGCAACAAGTGATACTAAGTTACCAACATTTAACACATACATTCGTTTACATTGTAACTTTTGTTCTATCAAATGTCTCTGCAAATATACAAAGGAAGCGATCATCGCAGTGTAAGACGCATGAATGTATAATTCTCAAAGAGGCAACATCCACTGTGTTGCATGTAACAATATGTAGCCAGGTATCTGCACTAAGCTCAGACCAAATATGAAAGATATACTAACACACCGTGCTAAGCTTGATACACACAGGCAATTGTCAATCAAACAGCTTGCTTAGCGTAACATACAGAGTATGGGTTGATATGTGAGGTAAGATGGTTGTTCATCTCATACATAGATAGATACATTCCCACGGCGAAACTAGAGTGAGTTAGACATGTTGTTGAGTCATTGCAAGATGAAATATTCCTTTTCGCTTATTGCGTCAATTGCGTTGAAGTTTTGAAAAAACTAAAAAATTGTTTGGTGTGCTAATATGTCAATTACGTTGAATATAAAACAATTCATTTTTTCTTAAGAGATCAATTACATTGTATATAGTCAATAACGAGCACTCAAGAATACAAAAGAAGATATTTAAAATCGCTGTTGCCAGGCGGGGTGTGTTCAGGTGTCAATGTTCTGGCCTATCCCCGGTAGGTCACGAAAGCAGCCAACAGCAGAAGAATGGCGGATGCTCGATGGAAGGCACCCATACCTGTTGGTAGTTGAATAAATCGACTCAGTTAGAAACATATATTAAACAACATAATTGTATTGACATTAGGGGAACTGCTATCACGTTGATATTAGAGGGACACTCAGAGAGTACTGCTATCACATTTAGAGAGACATTATAGGCAAATGCCATCACATTGATATTAGAGGGGCATGCTATCACTTTCACATTAGAGGGACATTAGAGGCAGCTACTATCACTCTAGCATTAGAGTGACATTAGAGGAAGCTGATTTCACTTTCACATTAGAATGACATTAGAGGAAGCTGATTTCACTTTGACATTAGAGGGGCATTATGGAGAGTTGTTATCACATTGACACTAGATGGACATTAGAGGTGATTACTATCACTTTAACATTAAGGTGAGCTGCAATCACTTTGACATTAGAGGGACATTACAGAGAGTTGTTATTACATTCACATTAGAGGGACATAAGACTACTATCACATTGACATTTGAGCAACATTATAGGGAACTACTATCACATTGACTTTTGAGGAACATTAGAGAGAGCTGCTATCATATTAACATTAGAGGCAGCTGCTATCACATTGACATTAGAGGGACAGTAGAGGGACATTTTGCTGACAGTTGAAGATGAGGAAGGAGCATGTATGGGAATGTCCTGAATGCTGTGATGTCGGTTCTTGAGTCAACACAACTGAACTAGTGACAAAATGGGCATTGCAGCTGAAACCTTTGTCAGCACATAAACACACACACACACACACACACACACACACACACACACACACACAAACACACACACACACACACACACACACACACACAACAAACTGACATTGACAGAACTATATGAACAACTCTACATGAACAACTGTACATGAACATCTCTACATGAACAACTGTACATGAACAACTGTACATGAACAACTCTACATGAACAACTGTACATGAACAACTCTACATGAACAACTCTACATGAACAACTCTACATGAACAACTCTACATGAACAACTCTACATGAACAACTCTACATGAACAACTCTACATGAACAACTCTACATGAACAACTGTACATGAACAACTGTACATGAACATCTCTACATGAACAACTGTACATGAACAACTGTACATGAACATCTCTACATGAACAACTGTTAATGAACATCTCTACATGAACATCTCTACATGAACAACTGTACATGAACATCTCTACATGAACAACTGTACATGAACAACTGTACATGAACATCTCTACATGAACAACTGTACATGAACATCTCTACATGAACAACTGTACATGAACAACTGTACATGAACAACTCTACATGAACAACTGTACATGAACAACTCTACATGAACAACTCTACATGAACAACTCTACATGAACAACTCTACATGAACAACTCTACATGAACAACTCTACATGAACAACTCTACATGAACAACTCTACATGAACAACTGTACATGAACAACTGTACATGAACATCTCTACATGAACAACTGTACATGAACAACTGTACATGAACATCTCTACATGAACAACTGTTAATGAACATCTCTACATGAACAACTGTACATGAACATCTCTACATGAAAAACTGTACATGAACAACTGTACATGAACATCTCTACATGAACAACTGTACATGAACAACTGTACATGAACATCTCTACATGAACAACTGTACATGAACAGCTGTTCATGAACATCTCTACATGAACAACTCTACATGAACAACTGTACATGAACAACTCTACATGAACATCTCTACATGAACAACTGTACATGAACAACTCTACATGAACAACTCTACATGAACAACTCTACATGAACAACTCTACATGAACAACTCTACATGAACAACTCTACATGAACAACTCTACATGAACAACTCTACATGAACAACTCTACATGAACAACTCTACATGAACAACTGTACATGAACATCTCTACATGAACTACTGTACATGAACATCTCTACATGAACAACTGTACATGAACAACTGTACATGAACAACTCTACATGAACAACTGTACATGAACAACTGTACATGAACATCTCTACATGAACAACTCTACATGAACAACTGTACATGAACATCTCTACATGAACAACTGTACATGAACATCTCTACATGAACAACTGTACATGAACAACTGTACATGAACATCTCTACATGAACAACTGTACATGAACAACTGTTAATGAACATCTCTACATGAACATCTCTACATGAACAACTGTACATGAACATCTCTACATGAACAACTGTACATGAACAACTGTACATGAACATCTCTACATGAACAACTGTACATGAACAACTGTACATGAACATCTCTACATGAACAACTGTACATGAACAGCTGTTCATGAACATCTCTACATGAACAACTCTACATGAACAACTGTACATGAACAACTCTACATGAACATCTCTACATGAACAACTGTACATGAACAACTGTACATGAACAACTCTACATGAACAACTGTACATGAACAACTCTACATGAACAACTCTACATGAACAACTCTACATGAACAACTCTACATGAACAACTCTACATGAACAACTCTACATGAACAACTGTACATGAACAACTGTACATGAACAACTCTACATGAACAACTGTACATGAACAACTCTACATGAACAACTCTACATGAACAACTCTACATGAACAACTCTACATGAACATATATATGAAGCCTACTTATCTGTAGTGAAGAGCTGTCTGGTTATGGACTATATTTGTGAGTAGCACGCACCTCGTATGTAGGTAATAGAGTTGAGATGAGTTGAGCTAAGAACTGATATCACTGCACTCAGGACATTCCCATATGTGCTCCGTCCCCTCGTTAATTTGCCGGCGAAGATCACAGCAATAATCGTTCCCACCACTTTCTGATTGAAGGTTCTCCTGGTCTTCCCTCTCAGTTTTGCGATTCTTCCAGAACCCCTGCCGATCTGCCGCAACCTCATTCTTTCCACATACGGATTCTCAAGCTGTTCATCCACCTTTACCACTTGGTCTCACAAGCGCACGACCACCTTTCCCTTGTACACAGGTCATCGACCACCAAGAGGTGCATACCCTGCCAGCCTATCAGCCTGTTCATTCCCCCGCACTTCCGCATGGCCAGGGCAGAAAATCCATACAATTCTCACAATCTGTGACCTCTGAAGCGAGGTGAGCAATTCCACACGAAACATTCCTTTCTTCACCTTACTAAGCATACTCTTTGAGTCTGTAACGAATACAATGTGTGTTGCAGTGGTCTTCTCTAACCAATGGGATGCCGCTGTTACTGCTCCCACCTCCATTCTTATGCTGGAGGTCGTAGCCTCATTTGTCATACTCTCCTTTTTCAAGAATCGTCCATTAGCCTTCGCAATGGATCCCCAACCAATGCTTCTGTTTCTCACCACTGACCCATCGGTGTAGAATACCTTAATATGTGTTACTCTGGATCAGTTGTTGCACTTCAAACTCTGTGCGGCCCGCTGCCCTTTTTCAGCACTCACGACCCATTGTTACTATTACATTGTGCCAGTCCGTCATGTCTTCCGGTACTTCAACCCACTCAATTTTACGATTGACGGTCTCTAGATCCCACACACTGATAATAGATAGGTATGAGATAACATGTCGAAACTGCCACCTGAACCGAGACAATGTATTCGAAGACAGTATACTAAAGTTGATGGCTACTGACCCGGAACACGAAGGACCGAAATATGTGGGAACGCATGATCGCCTACCCAAGCTGGCAGAGCACATCTTATTTAAATAATAATAATAATAATAATAATAATAATAATAATAATAATTTTTTTTTTTTTTTTTTTTTTCCGCGTTTCCATCCTGTTTCAGGATATTGCGGTCAACACCAGCATCTTTCAGCTGTATGTTGATTCCTAGGCTAGATTACGCTCATCAGCACGCCACGACTTTCTGAGCGACCGGCTCCATACTCTCATAAGTCACTTTTGCGATTCGAACCACTGCTAATTCTCGTCGCGTCACGTGACGAGAGTATTCGGAGTTAGCGGAGAAAGCTGCTACCCCCTCGGCCACGGAGCCGGTAATAATAATAATAATAATAATAATAATAATAATAATAATAATAATAATAAAGGTGGCATTGGATTTCGAGTGTGGAGCTTTTATGTCAAACCTCAGAAGTAAATGCCTCTATTGTAATGTCCGCCGTTTTGATCTTCTGCCTCTTCTTCTGTTACCTTTAGAGTTCAGTTTGATATAATCTACAGAAAGCAGCAGTCAAATTGAGTTTGTTGATATCACCATAGAGTTTATCTTCAAATGGAGCGGTTGTAGTCCTAAAAACGGTTCTCTATTCGCATAATGTGGCCACTCCTGCAACAGATGTGTAGCTGTAGTTTTATTAGTCCCACAGTTACACTAATCAGTATCTTCTATATTTATTTTATTCAGCATGTGATAGTTCAGTCCGTTGTGGCCTGTGAGGGTTGTACACATTTTTTTTTTTTAAATTCTAATTTTAAAAGACAATGTGATAACAGCGATACCTACTTGGAGCTGGTTTATCCGTGGTGAGAGAGGTAATTGTGAAGTCTGTGCAGGATGAAAGGATAAAATCCTAGAATGCTTACAACGAAAATACAAAAAAGTACAAGTTATTCTGTCTGTCTGTCTGTCTGTCTGTCTGTCTGTCTGTCTGTCTGTCTGTCTGTCTGTCTGTCTGTCTGTCTGTCTGTCTGTCTGTCTGTCTGTCTGTCTGTCTGTCTGTCTGTCTGTCTGTCTGTCTGTCTGTCTGTCTGTCTGTCTGTCTGTCTGTCTGTCTGTCTGTCTGTCTGTCTGTCTGTCTGTCTGTCTGTCTGTCTGTCTGTCTGTCTGTCTGTCTGTCTGTCTGTCTGTCTGTCTGTCTGTCTGTCTGTCTGTCTGTCTGTCTGTCTGTCTGTCTGTCTGTCTGTCTGTCTGTCTGTCTGTCTGTCTGTCTGTCTGTCTGTCTGTCTGTCTGTCTGTCTGTCTGTCTGTCTGTCTGTCTGTCTGTCTGTCTGTCTGTCTGTCTGTCTGTCTGTCTGTCTGTCTGTCTGTCTGTCTGTCTGTCTGTCTGTCTGTCTGTCTGTCTGTCTGTCTGTCTGTCTGTCTGTCTGTCTGTCTGTCTGTCTGTCTGTCTGTCTGTCTGTCTGTCTGTCTGTCTGTCTGTCTGTCTGTCTGTCTGTCTGTCTGTCTGTCTGTCTGTCTGTCTGTCTGTCTGTCTGTCTGTCTGTCTGTCTGTCTGTCTGTCTGTCTGTCTGTCTGTCTGTCTGTCTGTCTGTCTGTCTGTCTGTCTGTCTGTCTGTCTGTCTGTCTGTCTGTCTGTCTGTCTGTCTGTCTGTCTGTCTGTCTGTCTGTCTGTCTGTCTGTCTGTCCGTCTGTCTGTCTGTCTGTCTGTCTGTCTGTTTTTGTATCTACCTATCCATCTATCGATCGATCGTGAATCAATGGATCCAGAGATCCATCCATCCGTCCATCCGACCGTCCATCCATCCATTCATCTTTCCATGCATCCAACTGTCCGTCCGTCCGTTCGTTCCTCCGCCCATCCAAGTATTATCTGTTTGTCTGTATATGTATGTACCTTTCTGTTTGTCTATATATATATGCATGTTTGTATGTTTGTCTTTCAGTTTCCTCGTCTATCTGTCTTTGTGTCGCTCCCTCTTAAAATGCTATCCAATTTTTGAAAGAAAAAAAAAAAAGATATTGCGATCCTGTTCCACCGTAAAACTCTCAATTGTCTATATTTGGGGCTCTTAAGATGTTTCTACTTATGATTGTGTAGATAGGGCTGCGTGTTTCGCTTCTTAGAGTTTGAGCATTTTCTGTCTTTGTGTGAATTTCATCTTTGTTGTGGTTTCTCATGTTTGGTCCGAGTCGCACATTTGTTAGGCCTGGTGTTATTGGGTTCCCGCCCCGTCTCATGCTGTTTTCTTTTCAAGGAGTCGTATACCAATCGTCATCCCTCCTCAGACTCCATATATTTATGTCTTCTGTGCCTAGGCGGTCTGTCTTTGCACACACATATATATATATATATATATATATATATATATATATATATATATATATATATATATATATATATATATATATATATATATATATATATATATATATATATTAGGGATGTTCATTTGAAACCCGTTCCAATGGCTTTATTACAAAAGCATGAAAGAAACATTAACAGGTGTGGTAGAATTAAACAAAGCATTCATTTTGAATGAAATATGCACCATGGGTTGGTCAGACGAAGTCGCCGTAGGCATTCAGGCAAGTATCCCATTGCTTAGGTAGGCGGCGAATGCCATCCGCAAAAATGGATTGTGGTTGCTCATTGAAACAAGTTTTTACCGCGTTCATTACGTCTGCATCTGTGTGAAATCGTTGCCACTTGAGAGCTTTTTTTTAGAGGTCCGAACAAATGAAAATCACATGGTGACAAATCAGTACTATAGGCTGGATGTTGCAGAATTCCCCACTTCTTCCAAGCTAATGTTTCCTGCACAATCTTTGCGACAAGCGGACGAGCATTATCGTGCAACAAAATCACACCGTGAGAAAGCATGTCGGGTCGTTTATTCTTGATGGCTTTTTGCAGCTTGTCTAGTGTTTGCAAGTAGTGGGTAGAGTTGATGTTGACATCAGGTTCTTTAAAGTCGGCCAACAATAGCCCTTCATGGTAAGAAAAATGCGCTCAGCATAACCTTACCAGCGGAAACCTGTAACTTGAATTTTGTTTAGTGTTGGTGATCCAGCATGCTTCCATTGCATGCTCTCTCTATTGCTACTGTGCTCAAAGTTGTGACACCATGATTCATCACCTGCCATTATGCGGAAGAGAAATGCATCACCCTCCACTCTGTAACGCAGCAAATGGTTCAAACACCATCCCATGCGTTCCTCTTTTAGGTGGTCGACCAACGTCCGTAGTACCCACTGTTTAGTTTTGTTTAGTTTGGTCGATGGATCAATATCACGGCACACGGGTGTAATCCATAAGTGCTCTGATCTCCCACTAATTCAAACCTGAGTCCTGAGAAACTCAGCTCACCGGGGCATGAACCTGGGACCTCCAGCACTCGAGGCGGACACCATACCACGAGAACACGCAGCTGTGAACACACCTTCCGATATTGCAGTTTCTTACGAACGATCTTTTGAATTGTCCTAATCGACACATCAAATTCTTTCGCTAGCGAACGTATGCTTCGACAACGGGTCATCTGTACTGCTGCATCAATTTTGGCAATGGTTTTTTCTGTTGCAACAGTATGTGCTTGAACCGGCCGTCGAAGATCTGTCGTGAACTGACGTCCTTTCCGAAACATTCGTGCCCAATCTGTCACTGTCGCCTTCGACACACATTTGTTACCGTACGTTGCCTGCATTCTTCGATGATTGTCCACTGGTCGACATCCTTCAAATGAAAAAAAAAAAAACTGAATCACCGCTCTGTGAGCTTCTTTGGGCGGATTTTGGATCAACCCAGCCATTTTCTCAACGGTCAGAAACAGAACTTATGCATCATGGGACGATAAGTACGTGCTCTTTTATTCATTGGTCAGCGCTTATCACATGACTATGACATGATCATGTTCAACGTACGCAATTATGCGCGGTGCGGCACGAACGGATTCCAAATGAACGCACCTGATATATATATATATATATATATATATATATATATATATATATATATATATATATATATATATATATATATAAAGGCAGGAAATCAGACCCCTTCCAAATAACATCTGGCTTGAAACAGGGTGATGCACTATCGCCGCTACTCTTCAATCTGGCTCTAGAGAAAGTTGTAAGGAAGGTAAAGGAGGAATGTGATATTGGAGGAACATCCAAGCTGCTTGGTTATGCAGATGATATAGATATTATAGGGCAAAGTGAACAAAAGACATTGGAAATATTGACTCACTTAAAGGGAAAAGCCCAACAAATGGGGCTGGTTATCAACCAAGATAAGACAGAATATATGGTAATTTCAAGAGACGGAATGGCTAGAAACTCTGGCCACATACAAATAGATAATATGACCATTAAAAGAACGGAAACATACAAATACCTGGGTACAATCTTCAACTGCTCCAACATCATAAGGGAAGAAATACAAACTAGAATCAACTCTGGAAATAAGATATACTATGCACTACAACATCTACTAAAATCAAAGGCGCTATCTCGTAACACCAAAATCACAATATACAAAACACTGATCAGACCAGTTGTGCTGTATGGCTCTGAAACCTGGAGTACAACGAAAGGAGACGAAGCCTTGTTACAAACCTTTGAGAACAAAATTTTAAGACGCATCTTTGGACCCATTAGGGATACACAAAGTGGAGAGTGGAAAAGAAGAAGTAACAAAGACATTTATGATCTGTTTAAGTCCCCGCTAATCACTGTTATCATGAAGGCTAATAGACTACAATGGCTGGGGCATATAGAAAGAATGGAAGATATTAGGGAAACAAAACTCGCTTACACTCAGGAAATAAATGACCGTAGACCCCGAGGTAGACCAAGAAGGCGGTGGAGAGATAATACATATACAGACCTACAAGCACTTGGAATCAACGACTGGCAATAGAAGGTCCACCAGAGAGACGAATGGAGACGGATTGTATTTGCAGCAAAGAACCTCAATGGCTCGGAACGCTGAAGAAGAAGAAGATATATATATATAAATAATCCTATTAGCCTTCTATTAGCCTTCATGATACCAGTGATTAGTGGGGACTTAAGCAGATCATAAATGTCTTTGTTGCTTCTTTCAAATCTTGTGTCTTTGAAGATTTGAACTCTCGTCTTGGTGGAGTGTAGTCTTTTCTACTGGTCACCGTGGGTTCTTCGTCTCTTTCGTTTTCACTTTCAAACTCCTCTCCTGTCTGTTACTTCCTCTTCTGTCTGTAACTTAGTCTTGATGTCGTCTGTTTGTGATGTTTCCTTCTTGAGCCGATCTAGCCGTTCTATCTCTACTTTAATTTTTGTCAGTCTCCTCTGTCTCGGCCTTGATTGCAGCCATTCGAGCTGCATCCTGTTCAATCTTCAGGTGAACGAGCTTAACTTCATCCAGGATGCCCGGAACGGCTGCAATTGGTGCTTCTTGAGCCTGATCGTTTTTCTCATCCATGCTGGTAACTTTAGATCTCGGGTCCTTCAGTTGGTCCTCCAATTGCGCTTTGTCTGATTTCGTAAGGCGATTGAGCACTTTGTACAGCGTCTTAGCCTCTTTACAAGGTAGATTAGATCTGCCAGCTGTCTTCATTGCCTCCTTGCTGTCTTGATGGATGGGGCATCCGAGATATCTAGCGCCGTGGTTGCCGAAGCAACCGGCGCACGTTCGGTCTTTAGCTGGAGTCTCTAGTGTCGGAAGTTGTTCGGGACCAGCTTCAGTTGGTGTAGTTGTTGGACTGCTGTGTGTCGTCACATGATCAACAGTCCTCCTGGCCTTCCTCGCCATCGCCTTTTGTCTCTCTTTGTTTATCATTAAATATATCTATCTGAATGCCTCATAATTCATCTACTGTTTGCTGTATCTCCCATTTAGTGTATTTTTCTGCCTCTGTTGTACGTTCTTTTTATAATTGCATCTACCTCCACCATATTATCCCTTATTGAAGTATAGTACCTCAAGCAAATAACCCCAGACCGTCGTATCCTCGGTTATCCCGTGCATCTCCGTTCATGTCCTCCCCAAATCATGTTTCTCTATCTTCTTCTCTTCTCTTTCTATTTCTTATGTATTCCTCTTTTTCCTTTATGTTGTGGATTCCTTACAACGAATTTTCTAGGTATACTAATCTCAGGTTTTCTTCGTGTATAACCTTTTCCACATTGCTCTTTTCCGTCATATCATCTAATTCAGTAGTTCTCAACCAGTGGGGAATCTCCCCCCCCCCCCGGAAGGAATTTTATGGTTTCCGGGGGAGGGGGGGGGGAATTAAGATTATTTCAAGATCGTGTAAATACAAGAAACGATTTCTTGATATTGTTTTTCCCTCCATACTTTACGGTTCTGTACTTCTCGATCTTCTGAAATTCGTTTTATAATATAAGTAGACCCGCAAATCACGTTTTATGTAGACGTCTAGACTTGCTCTAGTATGTATTATTAAATTTAGCTTCCATTTTTAGGTATACGGTATAAAGGGGAGGGAGAAATTTATAGGGAGGAAAAACTAACCCGGGGGTGGGGGGGAGGGCGATGACATTCTGAAAAGATGGTGAAGGGGTGCATTGGCCAAAAATCGTTGAGAACCACTGATCTAATTATTTCTATTTTACCCAAGGTAATGCATGTTTTTTTCAGAAAGCAATGGCAAACTACTGAGCGTAATCTTGCCAAGAAATCACCATACAGCAGAAAGATGTTGATGTTGACAGCGATTTCCTGTAAAGGATATGCAAAACATTTTATTTTAATGCATGTTTGTAGTTTATTTGCAATTGTTTTCGTGGTTCTCCTTGTTTAGGATCCATACAGCAGTACGTATGCAACGTTGTAATTGAATGTTCTAAGATCCGTGCTATCGTCAATTTCTTTTGACTTCCACAAATTTCCTACTGCTATAAAAGCTAATCTAGCCTTCTGAATAGTTATTCCTATATCTGTATCTGTTCCACCAACGTTTGTCTGCATTGTTGCTTATATGGATGTATAATACCGTCTCCTGAAGTGACGTTTCAACAAGGAAGATCATCGGGGAACCAAATGTTGAAGAAACACACTGGCGTTGGGTGGGGCATAGATTCAGAAAACCTGAGAACAGTATACCTAGCTGGTACTTTATATGGAACCTACAAGGCAAAATAAATATATGAATAGATTTACATACATATATGAATGGTATGAATGGGATTGCATGAGACAGCACAGGATAGGACGGTAAGGATTGAGCGGCGAGAGGGTCTATGCCTCGGTGGATGATACAAGGCAACGGAAAGAACAAGGAGTCTCTGTGACCAATGTCATTTCCTCATCACGTGACTTTCCTGTGCTTTCTTCTGACGTTGTTAGTCAACTATCTAACCCATCTTCTTCTACCATCATCATCATGCGTCATGCCGATCATGTTTCGTCATATCAAAAAATCACCAGTCTTGGATCAGGTATAATATGGCCATCCAGGTCAAGTGACTTCTCGGCTGCCTGAGGCGAACATGCTTATCCACAACTTGCGAGCTCCAACGGAATATAATAGTTCTTCTTCTTCTTCTTCTTCTTCTTCTTCTTCTTCTTCTTCTTCTTCTTCTTCTTCTTCTTCTTCTTCTTCTTCTTCTTCTTCTTCTTCTTCTTCTTCTTCTTCTTCTTCTTCTTCTTCTTCTTCGATCAACTTTTTCAATGCATGATTCATACATCCGTTGTTGTGGGTAAATGTCCGATGTTTAGTCCCATGCCACTTAGTCCAACATCTGCTGACTTCGACAGGTGAGGTTTTTTCCTGGACTCGTCCTCCCATAGATAGATTGTCTTCTCTGGCTGGTGGGCTCTGCCTGCCCACATTTTCTGTCTGGCTTTGTTGCCCTAGCCTGTGTTCTAGCGAGAACTTAAACAAGGCAGCTGTAGCTTAGCATTCGGTGTGTCCTTCATGCAAATAGATTTTCTTCCAGTGTTTAAGAGCTCCATCAACCCATTTCTTTGCTCCGTTTTGCATTATCATGTGTATATTTTTGTCACAGAGCACAGATCTAAATTCCATTTTGGTCGTTTTGAGGTCAAACATATTCCATACAGGTGCTACGCATCTAGTTCACTAGACTGATTTTTGGGCCTGGATTTACTTTTTCTATGACCAGTCTCTCCCCTCAGGCGAACCTACTCCGACTTCTGAGGTAATTGTAATTTACGTCTCCAAGTCAAGGAAGAGAAGTTATCAATTTAGTCCAACCTGACTGATGTAGGGATTTAATCCTATACCTCGGCAATACTAATATTAATAGTGTTGTCTCGGAACAACCCCACACATGCCCTGACATCATCTTCAACAGCCAGCGAAGAGTCCAAATTATAATGGTACCAGCACTAGTCTGATAATGTTTATGTCTGATCCTTCTTCGGAGAACTGAGTGTCGGCTAGATCATCAGGTCCCTCTTGTCAATTCCATTCTTTCTAAACAGTGATGATCTATCTGTTCTTCCGAACTATACACACGTATCCCAAAGGGCCACAATGACTTCTGCTTCAAATATGTCGCTTCCAAGCTTTTCCAAAATGTTATTTACATGCAAATAATCAAAATGTGGGTTTGTAGTAGGCAAGGGTACAGTAAATGCTGTGTATATACTGAGAACCGTAATCGAACGTTCTATAGAAGTAAACAAAGATCTACACCTTTGCTTCATTGACTACACAAAGGCTTTTGATAAAGTGAGACATGTCAACATGATAAGGATGCTTGAAGATCTACAAATTGATGGGAAAGACCTTAGACTTGTAAAAAACATATATTGGAAACAACAAGCTGCCATAAGAGTTGATAATGAAGTAAGCCAATATCAGCCTATTAAGAGAGGTGTGAGACAGGGATGTGTAATGTCTCCAGATCTGTTTTCCCTGTACAGTGAAAATATTTTCAGAAATATTGAAAATATGGAAGGAATCAACATTGGGGGACGATGCATCAATAACATTAGATATGCAGATGATACAGTCTTGATTGCAGACAATGAACAGGACCTGCAAAATTTAGTAGATGCGGTTGTTACACATAGTGAACAACAAGGGTTAGAATTAAATTGTAAAAAGACACAGATTATGGTCGTCACTAAGAAGAACGAAATACCACAGTGTAATATACAAGTAAATGGGAATACTCTTCAACAAGTGAATAGGTACAATTACCTCGGAACAGTAATAACATCTGATGGGAGATGCCTTGAAGAGATTAGAACAAGAATCGCCATGGCAAAAGTAGCCTTTAGCAAGATGAAAAACATACTGACCAATAAAAAGATGTCAATTGAAACGAGAAAAAGAGTGTTGAGATGCTACATAGAACCTGTACTTTTATATGGATGTGAAGCTTGGACAATGAGCAGCCAGGCTGAAAAATATCTGATGGCTGTAGAAATGTGGTTTCTGAGGAAAATGCAAAGAATACCATGGACAGCCAGAAAGACCAATGAACAAGTCCTTCAAGAAACAAATGAAGATCGTAAACTGATCAGAGACATTAGACGTAGACAGTCACAATTTTTTGGGCATGTTATGAGAAGAAATGATTTGGAGAACTTGGTGACAACTGGTAAGATCGAGGGGAACAGACCAAGGGGAAGACCTAGAAACAAGTATCTGGATGGCTTGGCCTTGTGGCATGGTCGAGACAAAAACACGGAACTGATCCACGACTCTGTTGATCGAGTGAGATGGCAGAACATGACCGCCCACGCTTACCGGCATGGCACATGATGGATGGATGGAATCAAAACACACCATTAGTATGTCTACAATTACTGTTGTAATTGAAAAATTGGGAATCAATTGCTAGTAACTTACTGCATTTATTCTCAAGAAGACTAATACTCGTACCAACATCTGGTTTCTGCATGCATTGTGTTTGGTTGTGAACACATGTTGCAAATGTTTCGCCTTCTCTGAAATCACACAAAGATTAATAATTGTAATTTCTAATAAATACATACATGAATGCATGCATGCAGGCAGGCAGGCAGGCAGGCAGGCAGGCAAGCAGGCAGGCAGACAGGCAGGCAGGCAGGCACGCACGCACGTACGTACGTACATACATACATACATACATACATACATACATACATACATACATACATACATACATACATACATACATACATACATACATTACATACATACATACATACATACATACATACATACATACATACATACATACATTACATACATACATATGACCATTCATTTCATCCAGTAGGGTTGAAAGTATGGAGACGCGAGTTCTAAGATGGCTGATAAGACCTATTTTGGGCCTATATGTGGGCAAAGAATGCTTGACGTTCCAGGAGGAGGATCTCCTGCAGTGGTTTTTCACTCCGGCCTTTTCTTCACAGCTCTTGCAGTCCTGGTTGCTTCAAAAATGACTGCACCCTTATGTAATGATGTACGCCACGAATTACGGTCTTTAGCAGCAATCTCCCAGGTGTCAAGATGAATTCCAAAATCTTCCAGTAAGATTTTCAGAGTGTCTTTAAAATGTTTCCTCTGGCCACCTTGGAAGCGTTTACCACAACGCAACTCGCCGTAAAAGATTCGTTTAGGGAGCCTGGGATCTGGCATACGAGTTAAGTGACCAGTCCAGCGAATCTGATTCTTCATTAGTAGAGTGTCGATACTGGGCATGGGCGCTCTTTCTAGAACTTCGGTGTCTGGGATCTTGTCTTACCATTTAATCTTCAATAGCTTCCTAATGCAGACTCTGTGGAAGTTGTTTAATTTCCTAGCTTGTCGCTGAAAAACAGTCCATGTTTAAAAGGCATATAGCAGTGTGGATAATCAATCAATCATGTGCCATGCCGGAAAGCGTGGGCGGTCATGATCACTCGATCACCAGAGTCGTGGATCAGATCAGTGTTGCTGTCTCGACCATGCCATGGGCCAAGCCATAAAGGTATTTACTTCTCGGTCTTTCCCTTGGTCTGTTCCCTTCGATCTTGCCAGTTGTCACTAAGTTCTCCAATCCATTTCTTCTCATAACATGTCAAAAAATTTGACTGTCTACGTCTAATTTCTCTAATCAATCTACGATTTTCATTTGTCTCCTGTAGTACTTGGTCATTAGTTTTTCTATCTGTCCATGGTATTCTTTGCATGTTCCTCAGAAACCACATTTCTGCAGCCATCAGATGTTTTTCAGCTTGACTGCACATTGTCCAAGTTTCACATCCATACAAAAGAACAGGCTCTATGTATCCCCTCAACACTCTTTTTTTTAGTTTCAGTTGACATCTTTTTATTGGTCAGAATGTTTTTCATCTTGCCAAAGGCTACTTTCGCCATGGCGATTCTTGGTCTAATCTCCTCAAGGCATCTCCCATCAGATGTTATGACTGTTCCGAGATAATTGTACCGATTCACTTGTTGAAGAATATTCCCATTTACCTGTATACTAAATTGTGAAATTTCGTTCTTCCTAGTGACGACCATAACCTGTGTCTTTTTACAATTTAATTCTAACACTAGTTGTTCACTGTGTGCAACAACATCATCTACTAATTGTTGCAGATCCTTCTCATTGTCTGCAATCAATACTGTATCATCTGCATATCTAATGTTATTGATGTTTCGTCCTCCAATGCTGATTCCATTTATATCTTCTACATTTCTGAAAATATTTTCACTGTATAGGGAAAAAAGATCTGGAGACATTACACATCCCTGTCTAATATCTCTCTTAATAGGCTGATATTGTCCCACTTCATTATCAATCCATATGGCAGCTTGGGAGGGTACAAGCCTTACCCTGGTGGGAGGAAATGCAACCTAAAGACAAAATGTCATGGCAGGGCAGACCAGGCCCTAAGCCTTGGTTGGCGGCTGGTCTAGGATCGAAGCTCCGATAGGCGGACAGTTAGATCATTGATTTGCTGATCCGGCAGCTTCTGCAGCTTGTCTTGTTCCAGATGTAGAGGTGTTATATTTCCTCTAGGGTGAACTAGGCAGCCCGAGAGAGGGATCATACTGCATGAGCAACACATGATCTCTATATTTTAGCCCAGGTTTTGTGCTATGGAGAGGCAATAACTCCATTCCTGGTCGTAACTGGTCTCGGAATCAAAGCGAGAGGCAACTGTTACGGGTTATAAGTCCCTGTCAATTGATAGATGGGTAAGAGATCTCAGGGTCGGCCTCTACTACGATACAAAGATGTGTGTAAGCGGGACATGATTGATACATGCATTGATAATGCACATTGGGATCAAGTCGCCGCTTGTTGAACGTGTTGCATGGATGGCAAACATCAGAAATGGAATAAAGACAAAGGAGAAAATTATAGCAGATAAGTCACACACCGAGCGTGTGAGACGTAAGATGGTGCATGATGGTGGAAATGACCACGTGTTCACATTCACCCACTGTGAACGGACATTTACAGCGCCAATTGGCCTTATCAGTCACATTCGCTACCGCCATAGGTAAAAGTTATTATGCATTTTTAAAGCACAAACTATCGTCTTTCAAGACGGCAAGGTGCCAGTGAATATATATATTGTATAAGTCTAATGTCTTTCCCATCAATTTGTAGATCTGTAAGCATATGTACCATGTTGACATGTCTTACTCTATCGAAAGCCTTTGTGTAGTCAATAAGCAAAGATGTATATCTATGTTTACTTCTATAGAACGTTCAATAACTGATCGCAGCATATACACAGCATTTACAGTACCCTTTCCTTCTACAAACCCACATTGTTCTTCCCCTATTTCGGGTTGCATTTTGTTCCTCACTCTTTGCATGATAATTCGTAGAAAAATCTTTGTGATGTGACTCATTATACTAATTGTTCTATGGTGGTCACATTCCAAGGCTAATACAACTGTTTTAAAGACTTTCAGCTTTGTTTGCAGGCTTATTCCATTTCTGTCCCATACATTCTTGTACAGTCTGCCAAAGGCCGCTCTGGTCTTGGAGATTGTCACATTCACTTCGTCATCAATTGTGGCAGCTTGTGACACAGTGCTGCCAAGATAGGTGAATTTGTCAACAACACTTAGTCTATGACCTTTCACCTTGATATTCGGCACGGTGTGATTATTTCCTGGAGCTGCCTGGTACATAACTACAGTCTTCTCCAAGTTGATATCGAGCCAAAATTCGGCACAGGCGTTTAAGAAAGTTGAAACATTATGTTGCATGTCCGCCTCTGAGTTGGCGAATAGAGCGCAATCATCAGCAAACAGGAGCTCTCTGGCGGTGTCGCTGTTAGTTTTGGGTTTGGCTCTCAGCCTTCTGAGACTGAACAACTTTCCATCCATGCGGCAGTTGATGTCTATTCCAATGTCATTGTTCACGAAGGCATTCGTCAGCATAGCTGAAAACATGATCCTGAACAGTGTTGGTGCCAGGACACATACTTGCTTCACTCCTTTGGTGACAGGAGAGGGCTCAGACAGTTCACCATTTTCCTGTACTCTTGCTTGCATACCGTCATGAAATAGCCGCACTATTTGGGCAAACTTTTGTGGACAGCCATATTTCGCCATAATCTTCCACAATCCTTCTCTGCTGACTGTATCAAAAGCCTTGGTAAGGTCAATGAAAGTGGAAAACATTTCAGGGTTCTGTTCCTGACATTTCCTTCAGTGTTTACACACCCGCTTCACGCGCCAGTGATCCGGGGTTTGTTTCCGGGTCCGGTCAAGGATATGCACTGCTGAAGAGCTGAAACGTGAGCGAAACTCGAGTCTATTGCTTCCACATTGACGTGGATAGGCCTTAGGTTCATACGGGAGTGCGATCAGCGTTGCCAGTAGTGGGTTGTGCTCAATATTTAAAAATTTCTCTTGCAGCTGCCTTGCAGCGAGAATCATGTCAACAGTTCCTCGTACTTTTCTGAAGCCACATTGACTCTCAGGAAGAAGACCTTGATCGAGATGGGCCGTGAGGCGATTGAGAAGAATTCTGGCGAGTAACTTCCCTGCGATTGAGAGCAAGGAGATGCCTCTGTGGTTGTCACAGGATTGGCGGTTTCCTTTACGTTTGTAAAGGTGGACTATTGACGTGTCCTTGAAATCTTGTGGCATGGTCTCGTTCACCCATTTGTTTGTAAAGACTTGGCGAAGCTGCTCTGTTAGGACCGGTCCACCTGCCTTGTATATCTCTGCTGGGATGGAGTCAGGACCAGGTGCCTTGCCGCTGGAGAGTTGCTGGATGGCTTTGTTTACTTCCACTATGGTTGGCAGGTCATCAAGTGTATCATTAGTTGGAACTTGAGGAAGGTAGATGATGGTTTCTTCATCGAAGAAGGAAGTTGCATTTAAGATGTTGCTGAAATGCTCTGCCCAGCGTTGAAGGATTTCTTTCTTATCGGTGACCAATGTTCCCCCATCTGCACTGAGGAGGGGAACTATGCCTGGTGATGGAGGACCGTAGACTGCTTTCAGTGAGTCGTAGAAGTTTTTCATGTGATGTCTGTCAGTAAAGCCTTGAATTTCATCAGCTTTGCTGCTCAGCTAGTAGTCTTATAAGTTCTCGTTCCCGTTCCCGACTATCTATCTGTCTGTCTGTCTGTCTGTTTGTCTGTCTATCTATCTATCTATCTATCTATCTATCTATCTATCTATCTATCTATCTATCTATCTATCTATCTATCTATATATCTATCTATCTATCTATCTATCTATCTATCTATCTATCTATCTATCTATCTATCTATCTATCTATCTATCTATCTATCTATCTATCTATTTATCTATCTATCTATCTATCTATCTATCTGTCTATCTATCTATCTATTTATCTATCTATCTATCTATTTATCTATCTATCTATCTATCTATCTATCTATCTATCTATCTATCTATCTATCTATCTAACTATCTATCTATCTATCTATCTATCTATCTATCTATCTATCTATCTATCTATCTATCTATCTATCTGTCTGTCTGTCTGTCTGTCTGTCTGTCTGACCCGGCCCGGCTTCGCCCAGCCCCTGGTGTGGAGCATCTCATTTGATTCATATAAGTAGTCATATAAGTTCCCATTCCCGATTATCTGTCTGTCTGTCTGTCTGTCTGTCTGTCTGTCTGTCTGTCTGTCTGTCTGTCAGTCCGTCCGTCCGTCCGTCCCTCCCTCCCTCTCTGTCTGTCTGTCTGTCTGTCTGTCTGTCTGTCTGTCTGTCTGTCTGTCTGTCTGCCTGTCTGTCTAATCATTTATTGGTTGCAGTTAGAACAACCTTAGATAAACGAAGACCATCTTACAAAAAGCATTAGAAAAAGCTTTACATATTCCCCCAACAATTAACTTGGGTAAATGGAGCTGCGGAAGCAGCAGCAACAGAAGAAGAAAAAGGAGGAGTAGGAGGAGGGAGGAGGAAGAGGGAGGTGGAGGAGGAGGAGGGAGGAGTAGGAGGGAGGAGGAGTAGGAGGGAGGAGGAGGAGGTAGGAGGAGGGAGGAGGAGGAGGAAGAGGGAGGGAGGAGGAGGGAGGAGGAGGGAGGAGGAGGAGGGAGGAGGAGGGAGGGGAGGAGGAGGAGGAGGGAGGAAGATGAAGAGGGAGGAGGAGGGAGGAGGGGGAGGAGGAAGAGGGAGGAGGAAGAGGGAGGAGGAGGGAGGAGGAGGAAGAGGGAGGAGGAGGGAGAAGGAGGGAGGAGGAGAAGGAAGGAGGAGGAGAGAGGAGGAAGAAGGAGGGAGGAGGAGGAGGGAGGAGGAGGGGTGGAGGAGGGAGAGGGAGGAGGAGGGAGAGGAAGGAGAGAGGAGGAGGAGAAAGGAGGAGGAGGGAGGAGGAGCGATGAGGCGGAGGGAGAAGGATGAGGGAGGAGGGAGGAGGAAGAGGGAAAAGGAGGAGGGAGGAGGAAGAGGGAAAAGAAGGAGGGAGAAGGAGGAGGGAGGAGGAGGGAGGACTAGGAGGGAGGAGGAGGAAGAGGGAGGAGGAGGGTGGGGGTGGAGGAGGGAGGAGGGAGGAGGAGGAAGGAGGAAGTAGAGGAAGGAGGAGGGAGGAGGAGAGAAGAGGAGGAGAGAGGAGGAGGAGGGAGGAGGGGGAGAAAGGAGGAGGAGGGAGGAGGAGGAGAAGGGAGGAGGAGGGAGGAGGAGGGAAGAGGAAGAGGGAGGACGAGGGGGGAGGATGGAGGAGGGAGGAGGAGGAAGAAGAGAGGAGGAGAAGGGAAGAGGAGTGATTAGGAGGAGGAGGGAGGAGAGCGAGGAGGAGGGGGATGAGGTAGGAGGAGGGAGGAGAAGGACGAGGAAGGAGGAGGAACAGGATGGAGGAGGAGGGGGAGGAGGTAGGAGGAGGGAGGAGGAAGAGGGTAGAAGGAGGAGGAGGAGGGGAAAGGAGGAGGGGAGGAGGATTATAACGCATATGCCTATAGTTAACTGTCTGTCTTTCTGTCTATCTGACTGTCTGTCTGTCTGAGCCGGCCCGGCATCACCCAGTCCCTGGTGGGGAGCATCTCATTTAATTCATATAAGTAGTCATATAAGCTCCCGTTCCCGACTATCTGTCTGTCTGTCTGTCTTTCTGTCTATCTATCTGACCCGGCGTGGCTTCGCCCAGCTCCTGAAGGGGAGCGTTTCATTAAATTCATACAACAACAAAAAGTAACTTAAAAGAATGTCCTTCCACACACCATCCATTATTTTTAATGAAAACTGTTTTTAATCACCTACATGGCTTTAGATAACTTCTTTAAGCATAAAAAGATGAGTTACAATGTTATGCATTATGCATTATTTTTATGAAAACTTTGAAAATGCCTTAAAGATTATATCATTATTTATTATAACTCATATGCCGGTAAATAACTATAGACAAAGAGTTTATAAATCTTTGAAAACGATGCAACAATATGACTATAATGTATATAGCAATGTTATTAAAAGTTATGCCCTGAAATAACTTTTCTAGAGTTAAGTCCCCTTGCTATATAGAAATTATATTGAAAAATGAAATATTAAATATAATTAAGTATGTAGCCGATTTTTACACTAAAACAATATGACAGTTGGCAGCGCAGGAATGAGAGGAAGACGTGTAGAAAATTTCATCTCAATCGGATGGACCGTTCACGAACGCATAAAGGACATACATACATACAGACATACAGAAAGACAGTCTCTTTTATATATATAGATACTAGACGACCTGGCCCGGCTTCGCCCAGCTCCTGGCTGGGAGCGTCTAATTTAATTCATATAAGTAGTCATTTTACATCCAAATACATTTCTCTAAGCGCACAGAGTACACGTTCGGCCCCTCCTCTCGTTCCCGTTGCTCGTCTGTTTCTGAAGCTTCCATTCCCGTTCCCGTTGCTCGTCTGTTTCTGAAGCTCGTAATGCCTTTTTCTTTAGTGTAAAAACTAAAAATTTATTTTAAACTAACTAAATATTTCAGTTGGATCCGCGGGAGTGAGAACATCTGTACACAATTCTAAATCTTCATTCCAATAACTAAAAAGGGCAACCTGAAATTACAGAACGTAAACTTGCCAAAATTTTACGTACACCCAATAAATGCAGGGTTGCCTGCGGCGTACTTCAAAAGATATGTAACTAATTTTCTATCCCCCCCCCCCCCCCCCCAAAAAAAAAAATTACATTATTCAGATGAAGAATAAAACACTTAATGGGATGTCGAAGAGTAATAAAATAATGAGTTAGAACATTTTCACGTATCTAAAACAGATTCATTATTTTTATGAAAACTTTGAAGATGCCTTAGAGTTTTTTATCACTTTGTTTATAACGCATATAACTATAGATAACTTCTTTAAACATTTTATACAACTTTAAGAAACATACAACAATTATTTTAATTACATAATATAGCAATGCTACTAAAAGTAATGTCCCTTGATATATCTTTTGTTATTAAGTCCCCTTGGAATATTTTAATTATACGTCTTTCCTTTTAATGTTGTTTTATTACGTAAAAAACTGTTTTTAAACTAACTATTTTAGTTGGATCCGCGGGAGTGAGAACAACATCTGTACAAAATTTCATCTCATTCGGATGGACCGTTCGTGAACGCATAAAGGACACACAGAAAAATATCCTCTTTATATATATATATATATATATATATATATATATATATATATATATATATATATATATATATATATATATATATATATAGAACCTCAATGGCTCTGAATGTTGATGAAGAAGGAGAATATATATATATATATATATATATATATATATATATATATATATATATATATATATATATATATATATATATATATATATATATATATATATTCTCCTTCTTCATCAACATTCAGAGCCATTGAGGTTCTTTGCTGCAGATACAAGCCGTCTCCATTCGTCTCTCTGGTTGACCTTCTCTTGCCAGTCGCTGATTCCAAGTCCTTGTTGGTCTGTATGTATATTATCTCTCCACCGTCTTCTTGGTCTACCTCGGGGCCTACGGTCATTTATGTCCTGACCTGAGTGTAAGCGAGTTTTGTTTCACTATTATCTTCCATTCTTTCTCAATGCCCCAGCCATTGTAGTCTATTAGCCTTCATGATACCAGTAATTAGCGGGGACTTAAACAGATCATAAATGTCGTTGTTGCTTCTTCTTTTCCACTCTCCACTTTGTGTATCCCTAATAGGCCCAAAGATGCGACTTAAGATTTTGTTCTCAAAGGTTTGTAACAAGGCTTCGTCTATTTTAGTTGTACTCCAGGTTTCAGAGTCATACAGCACAACTGGTCTGATCAGTGTTTTGTATATTGTGATCTTGGTGTTACGAGATAGCGCATTTGATTTTAGCAGATGATGTAGTGCATAGTATATCTTATTTCCAGAATTGATTCTAGTTTGTATTTCTTCCCTTATTATGGTGGAGCAGTTTAAGATTGTACCCAGGTATTTGTATGTTTCTGTTCTTTTAATGGTCATATTATCTATTTGTATGTGGCCAGAGTTTTTAGCCGTTCCTTCTTTTGAAATTACCATATATTCTGTCTTATATTACCATATATTCTGAAACCACGCATAGAAAGAACAGATGGTTCAATCAAAAATGTGAAGAAGCAGTCACTAGGAAGAAGAATGCCAGACATGTATGGTTAAATGACATCAATAACATCCAAAAGGAAGAGCATTATAGAAATGAATGTAAAGAGGCTACAAAAATAGTCCGACAGCAGAAGCGAGAATATATGAGTAATATAATCAAAGATATGGAAACTAATCACCAGAAAAATGAATCCAGAAAATTTTTTAAAGTACTGAAGTCAATGAAACGAGGGCACCAACAAAACACATATGGTTTAAAAGACAAAAATGGGAATATGATAAATACCAATGAGGAAATGTGCAACACATGGAAAGAATATTTTATTGAATTACTAAATTGTGAAGCTCCAAGTAACATTTTCCCACAGGAAGAGGTTCTAACATGCGAACCACAAATTGAAGAACCTACATTTGAAGAAATCCTATATGTAATCACACGACTTAAAAACAATAAGGCAACTGGGACTGATGGAATTGCTGCTGAATTTATAAAGGCAGGTGGCCATGCATTACATCTAAAGCTATACGAACTAATAATAAAAATCTGGAGGACAGAAGAATTACCCCATGACTGGAAAGAGTCATTATTGATACCTATCTTTAAGAAAGGAGACAAGTTCCAATGTGGAAATTATAGAGGAATATCACTACTGTCCACAAGCTATAAGATACTATCCGCAGTATTACTAAATAGACTAAAACCATATTCAGAAGACATATTAGGTGACTACCAGGCGGGTTTTAGACAAAACAGATCAACAATAGATCAGATATTTATCTTACGACAAATAGCCGAGAAACATTGGGAATATAAAAGAGATCTCCATAACATTTTTGTGGATTTTAAAAAGGCTTATGATAGTGTCCATAGGAATAGTCTATGGAATGTTATGCAGGAATTTGGAATACCAAGGAAGTTAATTAACATGACCAAACTATGCATGGAAGATACTTATAATATAGTAACATATAAAGGCAGGAAATCAGACCCCTTCCAAATAACATCTGGCTTGAAACAGGGTGATGCACTATCGCCGCTACTCTTCAATCTGGCTCTAGAGAAAGTTGTAAGGAAGGTAAAGGAGGAATGTGATATTGGAGGAACATCCAAGCTGCTTGGTTATGCAGATGATATAGATATTATAGGGCAAAGTGAACAAAAGACATTAGAAATATTGACTCACTTAAAGGAAAAAGCCCAACAGATGGGGCTGGTTATCAACCAAGATAAGACAGAATATATGGTAATTTCAAGAGACGGAATGGCTAAAAACTCTGGCCACATACAAATAGATAATATGACCATTAAAAGAACGGAAACATACAAATACCTGGGTACAATCTTCAACTGCTCCAACATCATAAGGGAAGAAATACAAACTAGAATCAACTCTGGAAATAAGATATACTATGCACTACAACATCTACTAAAATCAAAGGCGCTATCTCGTAACACCAAAATCACAATATACAAAACACTGATCAGACCAGTTGTGCTGTATGGCTCTGAAACCTGGAGTACAACGAAAGGAGACGAAGCCTTGTTACAAACCTTTGAGAACAAAATTTTAAGACGCATCTTTGGACCCATTAGGGATACACAAAGTGGAGAGTGGAAAAGAAGAAGTAACAAAGACATTTATGATTTGTTTAAGTCCCCGCTAATCACTGGTATCATGAAGGCTAATAGACTACAATGGCTGGGGCATATAGAAAGAATGGAAGATAATAGGGAAACAAAACTCGCTTACACTCAGGAAATAAATGACCGTAGACCCCGAGGTAGACCAAGAAGGCGGTGGAGAGATAATATACATACAGACCTACAAGCACTTGGAATCAGCGACTGGCAAGAGAAGGTCCACCAGAGAGACGAATGGAGACAGATTGTATTTGCAGCAAAGAACCTCAATGGCTCGGAACGCTGAAGAAGAAGATTCTGTCTTATCTTGGTTGATAACCAGCCCCATTTGTTGAGCTTTTTCCTTTAAGTGAGTCAATATTTCCGATGTCTTTTGTTCATTTTCCCCTGTAATATCTATATCATCTGCATAACCAAGCAGTCTGGGTGTTCCTCCAAAAGCACATTCCTCCTTTACATTCCTTACAACTTTCTCTAGAGCGAGATTGCAAAGGAGCGGCGACAGTGCATCACCCTGTTTCAAGCCATATGTTATTTGGAAAAGGTCTGATTTCCTGCCTTTATATGTTACTATATTATATGTATCTTCCAAGCATAGTCTGGTCATGTTGATCAACTTCCTTGTTATTCCAAATTCCTGCATAGCATTCTATAGATTATTCCTATGGACACTATCATAAGCGTTTTTTAAAATCCACAAAAATGTTATGGAGATCTCTTTTATATTCCCAATTTTTCTCGGCTATTTGTCGTCAGATAAATATCTGATCTATTGTTGATCTGTTTTGTCACCTATTATGTCTTCTGAATATGGTTTTAGTCTTTTTAGTAATACCACGGATAGTATTATATAGCTTGTGGACAGTAGTGATATCCCTCTATAATTTTCACAATGGAACTTGTCTCCTTTCTTAAAGATAGGTATCAATAATGAATCTTTCCTGTCATGGGGTAGTTCTTCTCTCCTCCAGATTTTTATTATTAGTTCGTATAGCTTTAGATGTAATGCACGGCCACCCGCCTTTATAAATTCAGCAGCAATTCTATCAGCCCCAGTTGCATTATTGTTTTTAAGTCGTTTTGTTACATATAGGATTTCTTCAAATGCAGGTTCTTCAATTTGTGGTTCACACGTTAGAACCTCTTCCTGTGTGAAAGTGTTACTTGGAGCTTCACAATTTAGTAATTCAACAAAGTATTCTTTCCATGTTTATAGCATATTGCTATACATTTGTTATTCTGCTCACACAAGTAAGAACCTTATGTTAGGCAGATGTTAGCTCTTTTCTGGATATACTGTTGACTTTCATTTGTCTTGTCAGATGCTTTTCACTTATATGAGAACTAGCCTGGTCTCCGTTTATTGTGTGCATTTTTTGTACAGAATATAGTCATATGACTATATTTCTTTTAATTCGTACCACGGCAGTGGCTAAGTAGTGAGAGAATCAGGCAGACTAACAACGCGACTGTCCCGTGTTGTTATTCCTATGCGACCAGTTTATAGTGTCTCATTTCGGTGTATATAATAGAATGACTGTCTCATTCGTTATAATATTAGGAACATCTTTGTATGCCTATTTTGAATTGGTACTATGCATACTTATATGTTGACATGCATTGTGTTTATTTGATATTTGAGATGCAAATTGTCATATGGTAACTCATTATGATGAAAAGGGTGGGGTGCTATTTTGTTCTTACGAGCAGCGCACATAGGCATACTGTCTATTGAGTGTGTTTGAAGCAGAGATGTAATGGTGCAGACATTACCCACAATTTGTGACGGGTATATGGTGCGATTAGTCCCTTCCGTGCGTGGTAAACGAGCGGTTAACGTAACTCACTGAGGCTTAGGATAGATACTGATCACGGCGGTTAAGCTTGGCAATCAGATAGTCTTAAGATAACACTTCTGGCCTTTTGATCTGCTAAAATAAATTTTCAAAGGAGCGGCTGTAAAATAACCGGGTGTCTGAATTAGTGACATGGCCTTATGATATTTCATTCCACATGACGGGACATTACACGGGATGGCATGAGTTGTAACTACAGGCGTGTTAGACGATGGACAAGTCCTGCCCGACTAGACAGTAGGTATGAGATATAGAGGGGAAAAGAGGAGAATTAACGCAGTAAAGTTGAAAGCGAGACAATGTCAGACTCCTTCAATGTGAGTGGGTGAATGGGGGTGATATATTGTGTGTATTTCCTAGGATTGTACTGATGTAGAACTAGTGTATGTACATTGTGGAGTATGTCTTCCAAGCTCTCAACAAGAGCATCAGGTTGTCCAGTGCAGTGGCCACGAGGTAGCCGTCAGGACGGAACACTAGTTCCGAACACCGACCAGCTGTATTTAGCTGACCATACGGGTCCTTAGCTGTCCATGGGTGATCTTAGCTACCCATAGCGGATCCTAGCTAAGCCCATTGAAGAATATTGGAGATTAATGGGAAGATGTTGAGACATCTTCTCACCTGAAGGTCTTGCACCAACCACATAAGTTATGTATTGTGCTTTTGTGTGTTGATGTAAATTAACATTACCCAATATCATCATACTATTCGACAACATTTTGTTTAAGTGTTGATCTTGATAGATATTAAAGAAGTTGTAGTGTTGTTTTAACTCAAAGTTATCTGTTATATTCCATTTGTGCATATGCGTGTGTGTTCCTAGACTTGGTCTTAATTATATAACAGGGAGGAGAGTTATGTCAGAGGGAAAAACCTGCCCTGCCTAGTAATCCATTTGTCGACATCAGCATAGGCATCTAACTTTCTCTTTTCCACTCCTTGGGGATACCATGCCCAGCTAGTTAGTAACGAGTCATTACCAGCTGTACTCTTTGGTTTTCCAGGGGCTTAATTGTTATTTCAGCCATATAGTTTTTGTCCCGAGTCAATTTCTGACAAACTGGGCTTGCCCGTCATTGATACTACATAACGTAGCGGCGGCAAAGCTCCACTACTAACAGTTACTAAGAAAGCACTCTATATCACAAACTTCATACCAACTATATGCTACCAATGCCAAACCAGGACAATAATTTTTGTTGTTGTTGTTGTTTTTTGGTTTACTTAAAGAGAGATTAAAAAAAAAAAAAACAACTACAATAGAAATGAGATTTATGAAAATACTCAATGTATCAAGAAGAAAGATGATCAGACATGAAGAAATAAGGACTAAATTTAGGGTTATAGCGGCGCTCGATTTTTTAAAAAGGCAGCAAGTCGAATGTTTTGGCCATGCAACTGGGTTACCAACTACAGTATACCACAACAAACATTGATGTTTTAGACCAGATGGAAGCAGATGAAGAGGCTGACAAAGCAAACGATGGACGGAGGGAATTGTAGAGTCCATGGGTATATCGATACATGAAGCTCATAAGCGGGTGCATTCTCGCTGTTTATACTTCACCTCGACACCACAAGGTATAAGAGGAACATGATGAGATGAGATAGGATGACGTGAGATGAGATGTGATGAGACAAAATGATATGGTCTCTTTACCTTGGCTCATAAGCTGCGGCATCTTTAGGTTGAGTCAGCCAACATCAGAGAAGGTTTGACACAACTCCATTTATTAAGTTCCGGAGATCTTGGCTCTGGATCGTATTTGCAGCATCATCGAACACATCTTGTATCTTTTAGGGCATCATCCTTGAACTCCTGACACCTCCATATGTTCTCAGACCCTCCCCAACATATGCATCAGCTCCGGTGGCAAATTGTGCCAGTTCTGTGTTGGTTGACGAGGCGCCTCGTTCTCCCTATGGGCCTCTCGTGTTTGGCCGTGACAATTCTTACTGTCATGTTTCTAATTCTTGACAACTATGCTGATTCACTGGCGTCAAAACCCTCTTTCAACATCTATATAAGGAAATTATTAACACCGGCACGATCCATGGGCTGGCCACCCTCAGGGGACGCAAACTAAGCAAGTTTATTAGATCGTTAATTCCCGCATGTGCCCTTGAACACAGAAATATTCATTGTGTGTGAACCCTTTAGGAAATTGCATAACTATAACATTATTCTCTTGCTCCGTGACGATAGGCATGGGTGAAAGGGGATGGGGGGCATGGTTACCTATCTCACACGATCATCAGTCTTGGACCAGATGTGTTTGTTCTTGCTCCATTTGTTTCACGTGGCCGCGTCATCCAGGTATTATCTTTCTGCCTTCCCCTTACACTTTCCTCAATAATTTTGCCAGTTGTCATTACATTTTCATGTGTATCCTGTCACTGTATATATCCCGATAAATAAATTCAACGATCTTGACTAGCAGGCCTATTTTAAAAGAAATACTAAATGTGACTGTGAGCTGAGACGTTGGCCTGTTTCATCTCATCTTACTCCTCTTGAACCTTGCGGTGTTGGGGGTGAAGCAAAAAGAGCGAAGAAGTGCCCTTTTATGGATCTCATGGATCGTGATTCCCATTTACTCTGCTATTCCCTCTGACTACCGTTTACGTGGTTGGCCTCTACTTCTGCTTCCATTTAGTCTGTACATCATTGCTTGTTGTGGTATACTGTCAGTTGGCAATCTAGTTAAATGGCCGAACCATTTTATTTCCTGCCTTTTGATAAAATCTAGCTCTGCTCTAACCTCTACTGTAGTCCTAATATATTCATGTCTCATCATATCTCTTCTTGATACATTGAGTATTCTTCTTGGGAATCACATTTCTGTTGTTGTGAATATTTGTTTCTCTTTTTCATTGTCCAGATTTGGCATTAACAACATATAGGTGGTAGGAAGAGTGCTTTCTTAGTAACTATTGAAACATATTTGTTCTTTAGTATTGGTGCCATTTATCCAATGAATTAGTTTGCCTTATTGCATCTATTTTCGGTCTCGTCTTTTAATTTGTCATTTGATGATATTATACTTCCTAAGTACATGAAGCTCGTTACTTGTTTCAGAGGTGTTCTTTAAGATGCATCTTCTTTTTTTTTCCTTTTGGTTATAGTATCGTTGGCCTGTATCTGTGTGTGTTTTATTTATACGTCGCGTTTCTTAATGATATTTGGTGGGTTTTTCCTGTATTCCGTGATACGCTCGGCAGCAGTAATCGCCTTTTACCAATACCACAGCAGACGTAAAGATAATCTAGAACCCGCTGTATTCTTGCACAGACACAGTCATGGCACATCGGGAGAACGAGAGGCCTCGTCAACCAACACAGATACAGCATACCCAAGATATGGGGCAAAATCCCCGCCTTGGAGCAAGCACAAAGTGAGGCTTCTGACCCTCATAAATACACCCTCCTCGACGAATGTTTCGGCCCCGTTACCTTATTGACACTCTCAGGGAACTGGCCCGTCCGGATCACGACTCCCTAGCATTTTTCTCCTGTCGTGAGTAGACACCATCGAGACGCTCGTTTTCGTGAAATTCCTATATCGACATAGCTAAGTGTGTCTGCTCAGACGAAATCCCACCCTAGGAGGGCGAACACTTGGGAACCTGGTACATCTACTAACGTTATCAGTGCACCGTGACTGACTGCTGGAAAGCCAATATGACACATGGCAAAGCGGTTGCAAATAACTGAAATATGTGGCAAAAGAAAGCTCACAAACACCACATAAATTGGTTGAGTTGAGTCATGAACAGACATGACAGCACTCGGGACTTTCCCATATGCCGTCAGTCCTCATCTTTAACATCCCGCGAAGAATCCCAGTAGTAAGCTACCAGTTGCAATTTGACTACGTGTCCGTCTGGCCTTTCCTCGGAGTGTTGAGTGTCTGTCAGACTCAGGTCACTCTCTACATCGCTATTCTCTCCATTCAATGATAGTGTATATGTTCTTGCATTCTATACACAAAGTTCTGAAAGACCCTAACCACATCTGCCTTATAGAGCATCAGTACAGAAATACCTGCTACCTACCTACCTACCTACCTATCTACCTATCTACCTACCTACCTACCTAGAATAACCATGAACATTAAAACATCTCAAAATGTATCACCAAGCAAAAACCACAAATTGAAATTATCAACTTACACGCATTGATCAGTTGAAGTTTTTGCAGACTGGAAAGGTTTGTAGTCACAGGAAGTGCCAGTGCAAGCTGAATTAAGCTTGTTCCCAAGATCAAGAATATCTTGAAATCCTGATTTTCGTGAAATCGGAGAATTTGTTAAATGACAATGAAATGTGTATTTATGTTGTTTTATGTATGTTCAGCATGCTCCATGGAGAAGGTGTTACAGACTCAGTTTGTAATCCCGCTTACCCGCCTTCGAAATACAGCTGCTGGCTATTTGTCTTGCGTTTTTACGAAATGGTACGGGTGCTGGTCGTTCAGAAAGCAATGGCAAACTACTGAACTTAAATTTGCCAAGAAATCATAACACCAAAAAACTGCTGGTGTTGACTGCGACGTCCTGTTAAGGATACAACTTTTTTATGTATGTTCTGTGTTCATTCGCGTACACGATTATTTATTTGGTAGATAACCATTTCACAAAAATGAGGTACTCTAACAGCTGATCCAGAGTGGTAAACATATTGTTGACATAGTGATCCGTGCTGACGGGTCGGTGGTGAGAGGCGGACGGAGTGGTTGGGGTTTCACTGCAAAGGCAATTGGGCGAATATTGAAAAAAGAAAGTATGGCATATGAGGTTACGACTCCATGAGAATGGAGGTGGAGGTAGTCACAGCAGCATATGATATGGTCAGAGACACATTGTCACCGGTCACTAGGAAGGAGAACAGTGAGGTTAAGATGGAGGATATTAGACGGGTACCAAAACATGGTAAATACACAGCGCCAGGTTCGGATGGGGTGAGGTTCTCCCATATGTATAACATGAATAATGGGGACTTGGAGGAGATGGCTCTTTGTTTCAGCCTAGGCATGAATAAGGTGGAAATACCCCAGGATTGGCAGCACAGCTACCTGGTCCCACTCCCAAAACCAGGAAAGGATCACTCCAGACCTAATGAATGCGGAATCATAAACCTGCAAAACACCTCAAAAAGATAGTAGCACGCAGGCTCCAGCCAGCGAAATTTGGAAAGTTGTAATCTGCTTTCCAAAGATCCCAGGAGTTACCGGCTGGAAAGGACACCTGGGCCAAAGCGGCAACTTTTGCATTCAATGTCTATGAAGGTTTCCAGGATAAACAAGAGACAGTGGCGGTAGCTCTTGACCTGTAGGATGTGTATAACAGGGTCAGGTATGATCGTTTGATGTACACTCTGTTAGACATGAAGGTCTGTCCTTGCCTTGTCAGTCATTTATGAGCGTAAGTTTGCACTGCACATTGGTTCCTGGACTTCTCACCCCTGTTCTATTACACCTGGGTTGCCACATGGATCTGCCATGTCCCCAGTACTCTTTAATGTCTACACCAGCAAAGTTGCTGCTATTGAGTCACCAGGTGTTGGTATAATCTTAACATTTTAGATAATGTGCTGGTGCACAGACCGGGCAGGGACAGGGAAAGTTTGGCTGCAGATTTACATGTGGCAGTAAACAGGGTGGCGGAGTTTTGTCATTGACAGTGGGGCCGTAATAAATCCAGACAAGGCATCGGTTGTGTGGTAGTCCTTGGATAACCGGATTGTGAAGGCAGGTGTCCCAAGTATTATTTTGAATTTATGTCCTCTTATTAGAGAGTGTAACTTGAAATACTTGGGTATCACTTTTGACAGGTGTATGTCTTTTAAGGATCATGTGAAGGGTTTGGTGGTGAAGGCTGGTAGGGGATTTAATGCACTGAAGGCGATAACAAATATCGGGGTAGAGCAGAGGATGCTTTACAGGCTTTTTCAGCAGATAATAGTATCTTTCATTGAGTATGGTTTATGACTTTTTACAGTATGGAAGAGCCAGCTTGAAAGATTAGAGTGCTTACAGAATGCGGCCGTGCGAGTGATCCTGGGTTGCACAAAGGACACACCAATTATATGCATGAGGCATATCCTGGCGCTACCAACAATGGCGGATAGGCAGAGGGTCCTTCAAGCCAAATGCTACCTGTGAGTTGCTGCAGATAGGCATCACCTCCTGCATGAAGCCATGGATATGGTCAAGAGTCATACACTAAGACGATGAACGTCTTGGTTGGCACAGGCAGAAATGTCTATACGTCACGTGTGTGATCTAGAGAGCATCAATCGTAAGAAAAGAGAGGGTTGAATTACAGGAAGACTAACGGACTGGCACAATATTATAGTGACACTGCGTCGTGAGTACAGAGAATGGGCAGTGGGACGCACAAAGTTTGAGGTGCAACAACTAATCTAGAGTAACACACATCAATTTGACATAGTGACCTATACTGATGGGTCAGTGGTGAGAAACTGACGGAGTGGTTAGGGTGTCATTGCGAAAGCTAATGGGAGATTCTTAAAACAGGAGAGTCTGGATTATGAGGCTACCACCTCCAGCATGAGAATAGAGATGGAAGCAGTTACAGCGGCATTCCGTTGGTTAGAGGAGACCACTGCAACACCCATTGTCTTCATCACGGACACAAGGAGTATGCTTGGTACTGTGGAGAAAAGAATGTTTCGTGTGGAATGGCTAACCTCGCTCAGAGGTCACATATTGTGAGAAGTGTATTGATCTTTTGCCCTAGCCATGCGAGAGTGCGAGAGAATGTACTGGCTGATAGGCTGGCCGGGAATGTACCTCCTGGTGGTAGGTTACTTATGGACAAATGGGAGGTGGTCGTGCGCCTGTGGGACAAGGTGGAGAAGGTGGGGGAAGAAATTGAGAACCCGTATGTGGAAAGGATGAGATTGTGGGGGATTGGCATGGGTTCTGGTAGAATCTCAAAACTGAGAGGGAAGACCAGGAGAACTTTCAATCACATAACGGTAGGAAAGATTAGTAGTGTGACTCTTCGCTGGCTGTTGAACGACGGGACGGAAAACGTAAGAGAATGTCCTGAGTGTAGTGATGTCAGTCAGTTCTTAGCTCAACTCAACTCAACTCATGCAATAACCCAAAAAAAAAATGAACCACGTGAATATTAACAATGAGACATTTCTCTTGTTGATCTAAGATACAAAAGATTTTTTTTGGGGGCTGTTTATGATGTACTAGGCTTTTTTACATTCAGCAGTTTGTCATTGTTTTCTGAAAAACTGATGCTCATACCATTGTTTGAAAACCAGCGCAAGATGGTGTGATTCCAAATCGTCTGGAGTAGTGTTTAGACAGCAGTATGCGGGTTTGTGAATCGCGTTCGTAGGCCCATTGCCACAGCGCCAGGTAAGAGAGAACAAAATACCACACAGACCCGTGTGTCCAAGTCTGAACTCACAGACACTAACGTTCTATCTATCTATACTCTATGGATCTGTACATTAGACCATCCGTCAAACATCCTGTCGGCCTGTCTTGCGGTCTGTTTGTTTGTCCGTCTGCCAGTCTGTTGGTCTGTTTGTATGTATGTATGTCCGCCTGACCGTCTATTTATCTATTGTTCTTCCTGTATGTTTATCTGCCTGTCTACATGTGTGTCTGTTTCTACCAGAGATAGTGCAACGTTTAGACAGCGAATGACGAACAATGAATATGCATACGGTAGTTGAGTTGAATTGTGTCAAGAACCGACATCACTGCATTCAGGATATTCCCATACGTGCTCCGTCCCATCGCTCAACAGCCAGCGAAGAGTCATACTACTAATCGTTCTCACCGCTATCTGATTGAAAGTTCTCCTGGCCTCCCCTCTCAGTTTTGAGTTTCTTCCAGAACCCCTGCCGATCCTCCGCAATCTCATTCTTGCAACATATGGGTTCCCAATATGTTCCTCCACCTTCATCTGGTCTCACAAGCGTACGACCACCCCCCCCCCACCCCCGCCCTTGTTGTGCAATCGGTAAATGCCAATAAGGGCGTAGTCTCTCCCAGCAGAAGAGGAAGTGTGTGGACACGTTTTGTCCCTGTTCTCAGTTGCTTAGAAGCACGTTAGGAAAGTCATCAGCTACGGACACTTGGACAATCTCAACAATAGAGACTCCAATGGAACGGCCGTCATTGATCTGATTCATGGAGGTATGTTCCAATGAACTGTCATTTCTTGCCCGCTCTAGGTGTCAACTGTTCATCTTCAATGCCGTAATGGTAGATCCTTTTGAAGCGACCATACACACACATATATACACACACACACACACACACACACACACACACACACACACACATAACAACACACACAATCATAAAAACACAAACGCACACACAAACAACCGCTCACACATAAAAACACAAACACGCACACACAAACACACACATACACAACCGCAAACACATAAAAACACACAATCATGAACACACAAAAACAACAGATACAAACACAAACAAATAAACACACACAAACACACACAGACACGTAGACACACACAGACACGCAGACACACATAAATCACAAACATGCAAACACAAACATTGAGACACAAACACATAACAACGCAAGTACACAAACACAAACTCACAAATATATGCTCACAAAAAACACACACACACACATACACACACACACACACACACACACACACACACACGCGCGCCCACACACATGCAAATAAACACACACATACACACAAAAACGGAAGCGCACAAACTCAAACACACAAACACAAACTAATACATAAAGATAAATAAATGTTTGCATATCCTTTACAGGACATTGCTGCCAACGTCAGCATCTTTCAGCTGATTGTTGATTTCTTGGCAAGATTACGCTCAGTAGGTTGCCATTGCTTTCTGAGCGGCCGGCGCACATACCCCGTAAGTTACCGACGCGATTCGAACCACTGCTGATTCTCACCGCCGTCACGTTACTTACGAGATTATACGAGATTACGGAGAAAAGTCGATAACCTGTAGGCCAGGAAGCCGTCAATACATAAAGATACATACAGGAAAGCGGATACAAAAAATATCACACACAAATTAAACTTACAAAGAAACACAAGCTCAAATAAACACACAGAAACAAAAATAGTAACAAACACAAACACCCACACACAAACACACAAACACAAACACATATACACAAACACACATACACAAGCAAATAAGACAAACACGTTAACACACAAACACAAACAATCACACACACAAACACACAAGAACATAAACTTGCTATCACACGAACACACTCACGCAAGCACACAGACACGCAATTACATACACACAGAGGGGCAAGCACACAAATTCAAACACACTCAAGCACACATAAACAAACATATACACACAAACAATGACACAAACACACACACACACGCACACACAAACACATACACAACAATACACACTTATGCACACACAAACACAAACACAAACAAGTAAACACACAAACAGACACACACAAAAGGACACACACACACATACACACACATACACACACACGTAAGCAGACAAACACACACATTTGAAGTATCATCGCATCTCAAAGACGGCACCTATGCATGTGTACCGCCATCGGTCATCTGGAGTTACTCTATATGCAAATAAACAGTATCTTCATCATATGCCATCCAACTTGCGGAGGCTTCCATGTCTCTGGACAGATCTCGGGTCTTAGAGTTCTGGATCAACTCTGCTGATGATGTCACCGTCCCAGTCCATCCAGCATAATTTCTCTCGGTCTGTCTCTGCCTCTTTCCCCATTGGTCTTTCCAAATTTCACAATATTTTCATCATATGACAAAAGCGTACTGTTTGTCTCTTTATTATAGTTAGCTAGTGAGTTAGTGAATCAGTCAGTCAGTTAGTTAGTTAGTCGGCTAGTTAGTCAGTTTGTTATATAAGCAGTAAGACAGTCAGTTAGTTAGTAAGTAAGTAAGTAAGTAAGTAAGTAAGTTAGTTAGTTAGTTAGTTAGTTAGTTAGTTAGTTAGTCAGTCAGTCAGTCAGTTAGTCAGTTAGTTAGTTAGTTAGTTAGTTATTTAGTTAGTTAGTTAGTTAGTTAGTTAGTTAGTTAGTTAGTTAGTTGCTTAGTCAGATAGTCAGATAGTTCGTTAGTTAGTGAGTCAGTAAGTCAGTTAGAAAGTTAGATAGTAAGTTAGTTAGTTCGTTATTTACATCGTTAGTTAGTTCGTTAGTTAGGTAGTGAGTTAGTCCGTTCGTATGTTAGTTAGTTCGTTAGTTAGTGAGTCAGTTAATGAGTTGGATAGTTCGTTTGATAGTGAATAAGTTAGTAAGTTAGTAAGTTATTTAGTTCGTTAGTTAGTTCTTTAGTTAGTGAGTTAGTAATTTAGGTAGTTCGTTAGTTAGTGAGTTAGTAATTTAGATAGTTCGTTAGTTAGTGAGACAGTAAGTGAGTTAGTTATTTAGTGATTCAGTAAGTTACACAGTTAGTTAGTTAGTGAGTCAGTTAGTAAGTTAGTTAGTTAATTAGTCAGTTAGTTAGTTAGTTAGATAGTTAGTTAGTTAGTGAGTCGGTTAGGTAGTTACTAAGTTAGTAAGTTAGATTATTCGTTAATTAGTGACTCAATTATTAAGTTAGTTAGTTATTCAGTTAGTCAGTGAGATACTTAATAAGTAAGTAAGTAAGTAAGTAAGTTAGTTAGTTGGTTAGTTAGTTAGTTAGTTAGTTACTTAGTTAGTTAGTTAGTCAGTTAGTTAGTGAGTAAAAGTTAGTTAATTAGTTAGTTAGTTAGTCAGTTAGTTAGTGAGTAAAAGTTAGTTATTTAGTTAGTTAGTTAGTTAGTTAGCTAGCTAGTCGGTTAGTTAGTTACTAAGTTAGTAAGTTAGATTATTCGTTAGCTAGTGACTCAGTTATTAAGTTAGTTAGTTAGTTAGTTACTCCACTATCCCTGTATCCTTTCCTCCAATTTCACTTGCACTCTGTTCTCTCTCCCTCTCTCTCTCTCTCTCTCTCTCTCTCTCTCTCTCTCTCTCTCTCTCTCTCTCTTCATCCTTTCATCGTTTGTCTTTCTCTCTCTCTTTTTTTTTATTTTTTTATTATTACTATTGTGTACTCTGTCTCCTGAGTAGTTCTCGGCCATTCAGTTAGATACTTAATAAGTAAGTAAGTAAGTAAGTACGTAAGTAAGTAAGTAAGTAAGTAAGTAAGGAAGTAAGTAAGTAAGTAAGTTAGTTAGTTAGTTAGTTAGTTAGTTAGTTAGTCCCATCTATACATCATGTGCCATGCCGATAAGGGTGGGAGATCATGTTATGCCATCTCACTCGATCACCAGAGTCGTGGATCAGCTCCGTGTTCCTGTCTCGACCATGCCACTTGGCCAAGCCATCCAGTTATTTACTTCTTGGTCTTCCCCTTGTTCTCTTCCCTTCGATCTTGCCAGTCGTCACCAAGTTCTCCAACAGATCAGTTAGTTACTCAATGTGTCAGCCGGTTGGTTAATTCAGTTATTCTACTAGTTAGATTGTTAGTACTGTTGTCAGTCAGTTAGTTACTTAATTAGTTAGCCAGTCAGTTAGTTATTTAGTCAGTGAGGGAGTGATCTAGAAAGTTAGTTAGTTAGTTAGTTTGTTAGTTTGTTAGTTATAATAACGAAATAACTAGCTAACTAGCTCACTAACTAACTTACTTACTAACGAATTAACTTACTAACTGACTCACTAATTAACTAAATGACTCACTAACTAACTAACTTGCTAACTGACTCACTAGCTAACTAACAGACTAAGCGACTAACTAACTACCTAACTAACTAACTAACTAACTAACTAACTAACCTACTTACTTACTTACTTACTTACTTACTTACTTACTTACTTATTAACTGTCTAACTGAATAACTGACTAACTAACTAACTAACTTAACAACTTACTCACTAACTAACGAACAATCTAACTTACTAACCTAGTTACTAACTTTATCGACCTAACAAAGGCATTTGATTTGGTCAGTCGTGAGGTATCATCTTGACAGACGATAGTTTGTGCTTTAAAAAAGCATAATAACTTTTACTATGGCGGTAGCGAATGTGACTGATAAGGGCAATTCGCGCTGTAAATGTTCATTCACAGTGGGTGCATGTGAACACGTGGTCATTGCCACCATCATGCACCATCTTATGTCTCATACGCTCGGTGTGTGAATTATCTGTAATAATTTTCTCCGTTGTCTTTATTCCATTTCTGATGTTTGCCCTCCATGCAACACATCCAGCGGCGACTTGCTCCCAATGTGCATTATCAATGCCTGTATCGATCATGTCCCGCTTATATACATCTTTGTATCGTAGTAGAGGCCGACCCTGAGATCTCTTACCCATCTGTAATTCACCAAAAAAGATGTCCTTTGGTATTCTACCATCATCCATCCTCCTAAGATGTACTATCCATCTAAGTCTACGAAGACTGAGCATGGAGTAAACCGTCACACAACCAAATCTTTCCAATACTTCAGTATTTGTGATTTTGTCTTGCCACTTAATACCAAGAATTCTTATCAGACACCGCATGTGAAAGCGTTTCTCTTCGTGTAAGTAAGTTGTCCAGGTTTCCCTGCCATAAAGAAGAGTACTAAGGACACAGGCTTGATAGACAAGGACTTTGTTTTCGCAGTAAGCTTCCTATTTTCCCAGACTCTTTTTCTTAACCTGTTCATTGTTGTTGCTCTGTTCATTGTTGTTGCTGCCTTACCAATCCGGATGTTGATTTCCTGATCTAGGGATAATTTGCTATTTACTACTGATCCTAGATATGTGAAATGGTCTACCATCTCTAGTTCGGCGTTGTCAATAAAGATTGATGGTACCCCATGTGCACCTTGTGACATAATCTGAGTCTTCTTTTTGTTAATTGTTAAACCAAATTCAGAGCAAGCATTGGAGAATGCAGATAGTAGACATTGAAATTCTTCCTTAGAGTGAGTCGTAACTGCAGCATCATCTGCAAAAAGCAACTCTCTGATCAGTACCCTCCTAATTTTGGTCTTGGCCTTCAATCTCTGGGCATTATAGAGGCCGCCATCTGAGCGTGAGTGAATGTATATACCACCATCCTGATCTTACTAACTGACTAACTAACTAACTAACTAACTAACTAACTAACTAACTAACTAACTAACTAACTAACTAACTAACTAACTAACTATCTAACTAACTAACTAATGAAATAACGAACTGACTAACTGACTAACTAACTAACTATCTTACTTACTAACTGACTCACTAACTAACTAACTATCTAACTTACTGAATCCCTAAATAACTAACTTACTTACTTACTGACTCACTAACTAACGAACTAACTAAACAGTTAGTTAGTTAGGTAGTTATCTGTTGGGATATTCTCACTACACTCCGGACATTTCAATAGTTGACCCGAAAACACCCCCTCCTCCCCACATCCAACGTAAGCATCAGCATTTGGCGGGGAATAGTGCCAGTCCTGTGTAAGTTGGCGAGACCCCTCATTCTGTCTATCTGCCTCTCGTGTCTAACGGTGCTAATTCTTCTCCAAAGTCTCTCATTCTACACAACGACCTCTTTCTTATAGTTGTGAATAATGTTCTAGACTAATTAGCCTCTTGCAAGCAATCGTTGCTAGTTACTCTGGCAGACCAACGTTTTCGCATCATTCGTTTCAGAAACAACATATATGTTGCCTCTAAGATTTTCCAACATTCTATTTCCATGCAAATAATCAAAACACACAATTAGTAAATCTACTATTAACTGTTGCAATTTAGAAATTGAGTATGGAGTGCTAGTAACTTACTGCATTTCTCCGCAAGGTTACCAATATCCGTAGCATCTAAATTGTTCTTGCAAGTGGGATCATTTGTAATACATGTTGTGTATATAGCGCCTTTTCTGAAATCATAAAAACATTACAAATGGTACACTCTTTCAGAATTATGTTGTTTCTGTATGTTTTCAGACATCCATAATGACAGACAGATCTGAATAACAGGCAGGCAGGACGGCTGACAATCAGGCAGTTAGACAGATACACAATTAGGTAGGTAGAACGAACGAACGATATTTAATTTTCAAAGGGTCAAACATTTGGTAGGCTAGCCCATCTTGCACTCGGCCATTCCAATAAATCATCTTTCGTGCATCAGTTATCTATTGTGCATGTTTTATTCACATAGGAAAAAAAAATATCTGAATGAATAAATGAAAGTTATAAACATAAGCGATGTTATGAGACAGGTAAGCAGCCAGACACACATACACACGCGCATGTATAAATTCACACCTGCATACCTACTTACATCATTTACACAAACTCTCGCAGTTATGCACCCATTCAACAACACACAGATGTTCACTAAACCGCCCACATATATACTCACATACTATCACAAACTCAACAATAATTTACTTACACATACATACCATACGCTCTCTCTCTCTCTCTCTCTCTCTCTCTCTCTCTCTCTCTCTCTCTCTCTCTCTCTCTCTCTCTCTCTCTCTCGCATGTATATCTTCATTCATACATACAGGCAAGGCACAAACATACACTCCCTCCCATAAACACATTCCTTGGGAGAAAGCAAAGACTGACCATCCATTTCTCCATAAACTCAGGCCTACAAAATGTGAAAAGCCAAACACTCCATATACCCAAAGCAGCTTCCGGCAACGGGGCGTGGTTTTGTTGTATTTGATTAGTTTATCTATTTCTGTTTGGGACTGAATGATATGGTTGTACCTGCGACATCTTTAGATTAAGTCAGCCAAGATCATGGCAGGTTTGAGACAACTCTATTAATTACATTCTGGTCTTCTTGGCTCTGGATCATATTTGCAGCATCATCGAACATCTTTTGTCTGATTGGGTATCGTCATTGTACACTGCATAGTCCATAAGTACTCAAATCCCTCCCCCCCCCCCCCCCCCATATGTGCATAAACTTCCGGCGGCTAATAGCGCCAATCCTGTGTTGCTTGACGAGATCCCGCGTTCTCCTGATGTACTGCTCGTGCCTGATCGTACCAATGTTTCTCCTTCTTGACAACGATGCGGATTCATTGGCGTCAACGTTCTCTTTCCAAATCTCTCAAAGGACATTAATAACATCGGCCCGATCCATGAGCTCGCCACCCTCATGGGACGCAGAGCTAGCATGTTTATGAGATCGTTCACTCCCTCATGTCTCGCCGAACACAGAAATATCCATTGTTTGTGAACCCTGTAAGCCATTGCATAACAATAACATCATTCTCATGCTCCGAGCCGATAAGCTATCTCAACGGATCACCAGTCTTGGATCAGGCTGTGTTCTTGTTCCGATTGTTAGCCAGTTAGTTAATAGCGGTTAAAACTTTACGGCAACGGGTCGTCCCATTATTCTCCTTTCCTGTGCCAGTGAATATCGCAGAGAATGCTCATTACTGCCCTATGTGAAAATTGGAACAGGCAGGAGTTTAGACAAGCCAGCAGCCCGCCCAGGCACACTGTACATAATTCCGCCGCCAGAATACCAACACAGAAGTCCTCCACGAAAAAATACAGTTCATCTTCGATGAAATAAGCAGTCACCAGAAAGACTTCATTGACCCGGGGTTTATCCTACATGCCTCGGTCCCTTTTCGCAGGGCGACCAGCCGAAATTTCCGCACAATGCACTATCTCCGTAGCTCCAGCGACGACTCCACGGAGTATCCTTAAAAATGCACTCGTGAACCGAAAAATTAAACCAGTCAATTCAAACGACAGCCGGCTGCCATTGTTCCGAACATGCAGTTCACACTACAAACAACAGCGGACAGATGTAAAAGTATTTCACACGAATTTCACAGCTCACAGTGTCGCTCCACGCTCTCACTCAGTAGCAGGGCGACGGAACCATGTACTACCAGTCCAACATGAGGAAAATGTGAATGGAAACCGTAGCCACAAGCATAAACACTCCAGAGGCCTTGACGGTTCAATGCCTTTACGCCATGTTGGGGACCGGAAGTCCCGTTCCGATTGTTTAATGCGGCAAAGTCTTACAGGCACTTACCTTTCTGCTTTCCCCTAACACTTTCCTCATCACTTTTGCCAGCTGACATTAATATTTCATTACATATTTTTAAAAAACATAAATTCAAGGATCTTGACTAGCAGGTTTAATGCAAAAGAAAATCAAAATATGACCAAGAAGCTCGATGGATGAATAAAAAACAACACACAGTGAACGTCTTCACCGATGTCTTCATCAACGGACAACAATAACACAGCGATTATAAATATATAAACGAATAACACACATGGGTACTTCCTGTAAGCTTTTCCAATCCAGTTTAGTTTAGTCGACGGATCAGGATCACGGCACACGGGTATAACCCATAAGTGCTCCATTCTAATCCTAACTGAAACCTGAGTCCGGAGTTTCTCAGCTCCGTGCACGAACTCAGTAGCAACCACCATGATCCTGTAATACTTTGGGTAGATTTTTAACTCGACATTTTGCCCGGGAAACGCCGTTAGGCTACTCTTTTTAGAATTCCAACTGCCAGGGGATTTCTTAAGTACGCAAAAATGCACACGGGCGTCCGATCTCACTACCCAGAGACTAGAGGGAATTTTGTTACTAGAAGTCCACGTGAAAAAATTCCGGCCCTCACCGGGGTTTGAACCAGGGACCTCCAGCACTCGAGGCGGATACCACTCAACCCCCATTTTTTTTCCAATCCAGAATAATAAAAACTGAAAACTGCAAACGGCAGTATCGAACGGGAGATGGTTGTAGTAAACAAAAAGAAATGGAAATCAAAAACTAAATGAACCAACAAAACAATTACACAGAAATGCTTAACAAATTAGAAATTTCAAAAACTGAACATTTAACAATATTTGTCATGTCTGTTGACATATATTTATCATGTTTATCCTGTTGTCCGTTGATAAAGACTTGGGGTGAGTCATTGGTGTGAAACTGTGTGTATTTTATTAAAACGACAAGTTTCTTAGTGATATTTGGTGGTTTTACCCGCTCTCCATGATATGCTTGGCATCAGTAAAAATACTATAACAGACTTGAAGCTCACCGTGATACCGTTTTGTTTTTGCACAGACACCATCATGCTGAATACCCATGATGTAGTGGCAAAAACTCAGCCGGAGAGCCAGCACGACATGGGCTTCTGACCATCAGAAGTAGTCCCCACTCGTCGAATGTTTCGACCCCTTTACCTTCTTGATACTCTCAGGGGGCGGGCCAGTCCGGGACATGGTTCCCCAGAGTTTTTCTCCTGTCGTGCGTAGAAACCTTCGAGACGTCCGTTATCGTGCATTCCACATATCGACATCGTAAGTGTGTCTGCCCAGAAGAAATCCCACCCTCGGGGATTGGGGGTGAACATTTGGCAACCAGTGCAACTACCAGCGTTATCAGTGCACCGTAACTTACTGCAAGAAGGCCAAGATCAGACATGGCATAGCGTTTACAACTGACTGAAATAGGTGGTAACAGAAAGCTCACAAACACTACATGAAACGGTTACCTTGAGTTGAGTTTGATTGATTGATTGATTTAGGAACCGATAACATAGCATTCGGGGCATTACCATAAGCGCTCCGTCCCTATCCTATCCCCAGCAGCCAGCAAAGAGCAATCAGATTATATGTCCGTCTCGCCTATCCGTCGATCGTCGGCCAGTTGAGTTATGAACAGACATCACAACACTCGGGACTTTCCCATATGCACTTAATCCTCATCTTCAATATCCAGCGAAGAATCCCAACACTAAGATACCAATTGCAATTTGAATATATCTCCACCTGTCCTTTCCTCTGAGTAGTTAGTTTTGGGCCAGATCCTCAGGTCACTCTGTATGACACCATTCTCTACTGGCAATGCTAGTATATTTGTTCTTTCACACTGTACATATGATTTCAAAAGGATCCTGACCACATCGGCGTTATAGTGCTCCAGCATCCCCATACAAACCCAGTATATATAATCATGAACATTTGAACTTCACAAAATGTATCACCATGTGAAGAAAACACAAATTAAAATGATCAACTTACAGGCATTGATCGGCTGTTGTTTTTGCAGACTGGAAAGGTGTGTAGGCACAGGTAGAGCTAGAGCAAGCTGAGTTAATCTTGTTCCCAAGATCGAGTATGTCTTGAATAGTTGATGTTCATGGTCACAAAGAAATAGGAATTAAAAAAAAAAAAAAATAACAATGAAATGTGTATTTATATTGCTGTATGTATGTTCTGTTTTAAATCGCGTACACGGTAATTTATATAGTAGATAACCACTTCAAAGAAATTAAGAATGTGAATATTTAAAATGATGCATGTCCCTTGCTGATATAAGATATACATATTTTTTCCCCTGGCTGTTTGTGATTTACTAAAACAAATTTGCGTTCAGTAGTTTGTCTTTGCTATCTGAAAAACTGACGCTTCTACCATTACATGAAAATCAGCACAAGGAGGTCTGCTTCCAAATCGTCTGCATTTGTGTTTCTAACGCCGTAAGCTGGATTTAGAATCTATCTATCTATCTATCTATCTATCTATCTATCTATCTATCTATCTATCTATCTATCTATCTATCTATCTATCTATCTATCTACCTACATAACTACCTTCCTAAGTATCTATCTATCTATCTATCTATCTATCTATCTATCTATCTATCTATCTATCTATCTATCTATCTATCTATCTATCTATCTATCTATCTATCTATCTATCTATCTATCTATCTATCTATCTATCTATCTATCTATCTGTGGCGTAATAGACAGTCTCCCCCTATAGTTTTGCTTAAATTACCTTGCAGATCGTATTTTTCATTATAAATATATCTGGAAAAACTATCTTTTCCCTATTTTCCCATGTTTGTAGATATCTATAGATATGCCTGTATTATTGGCGAGAATTTAATCTCCTGTAAACCTAGTGAATATTCCAGGGTTTTTAAACTATATACCATACAGTATATTATAGGGAAGGTTAACCCGGTCAACAAATGACCGCAGAAGTCGGATGTGTCGGCCTTATGGCGCAAGAACGCAGCTCTGCTGTAAACAGGCACAACGCAATCACATCCGGAAAAAAAACTCCGGATGAACGCAGAAGAAGAAGAAGAAGAAGAAGAAGAAGAAGAAGAAGAAGAAGAAGAAGAAGAAGAAGAAGAAGAAGAAGAAGAAGAAGAAGAAGAAGAAGAAGAAGAAGAAGAAGAAAAGAAGAAAAGAAGAAGAAGAACTATTAGTTTTGCATGCCTACTGCCCCAGCGCAAGTGTGTCTGAATAACATATTCAGTTTTAGCGTGCGAACCTGGTGGCCACATGAGAATCTGCCTGGCCAGTTGTCGTCAGCCGGCAGATCGTCCATTTGGTTGACTGACCCGAAACGGGGAGGACACAGGAGCTGATACTAGCTTTAAAAAGACACCTTGCAACAAAAGAATTCTGGCTCTAGTTAGCCTATATTTGGGAAAAACAAATTGCAAACCCAATTGATACCCAAAAGTAATATTTACACTGCTAGTGACACTGTTCCCCTGTGGAGAGGTTTACTCACCACATTTTGGAAGGTACGTTGCTTTAATTAATTAGTACGGATTTTCATGTATATATTTACCGGCATTTGTAGTGTAGATTCAGGGTGAACTACGCGATAACTAATGTTAGAGAAAAGGGATCGTAAACTACAGCCGGAATAAATATATAATTAATGGAGACGCTGATTATACTAAGACCAAAATAGAGGAATGAAGAATGAAGGGAACGGCGACACAAAATGGCGAAATCTAACAGGCGGGAACTGGACTATCGAAGAATGGTCAGACAATGAAGCTTGATGTTTAACTAGGGATTAATATAATATATACTAGAATAATATATCGCCAGTGAAGAATATAATTATAGAATGAAAGGGGTAATTCGGAGGAATAAACGGTGATAGGAAATACTGATAGTTAATTGTGAAATAATAATTCTTTCACATAGTCTACTGGAGACCACGCTTGTCAGAGGTCATCTCATGACAGCGTGGGACAGGCCTTTCTTTCACATCAGTATCCTTGCTTCAACGCAGTCCTTCACTGCCTACCCTCTACACCTATGTTAATACTTCAACCTCCTGTAGAATTTAATTTGTGTGTTTCGTGAGTGAATCGGAATTATAATTTACAATACTGCTTCATGTGCTGAGATAGAATCTGAGTGATTCATAATATATGTTCGTAATTCGTCAAGTGAATGTAATTTGTGTGCTTCATAATCTATGGTGTTCCTTCGTCGATTGAATGTACTCTGTATGATTCATAATCTGTGGTGTACTTCTGTCATGAAAATCAACGTGGATTAACCAGTTGATGATAATGCAGGCAATCTGATTAACGGCATGTGTGCAGGGCTCCAATTGTTTTTTTTTAACAATACAGTAAAAACAGGTCGGATCCAAGCAGAAGTGCCATGCTCGGGAGATAAAAAGTCCCGTCTGTCATTTAGAATTTCCCGACATCAAACGGATTGGCGGCTTTGCTTGTCACCACATGACAGAAAGAGTGGGCTTGTTATTGGGAACATTGGGACACCTGCAGGACATCAACAACGTCATGTGAACAATTCAAGGCTGTTTAAAAAAAACATTATTGGGGGAGACAGTGTAACTCAAACAGTTGATTTAGGCGGACGTGCTTTGGCACTGCAGTTATGGATTGGAATAATGTCTACCGTGTGCGAATTAAGTGAATTTAATTTTACACGTGCCTGTCATGGCAAATGTAGATGTGATTTGATAGAACTGCGGTGTTGCCTAAGGTAGTTCATATTGTATAATTTTTTTTTTTTTTTTTTTTTTTTTGTTTGTTTGTTTGTTTAGCATATCCTTTTACAGGACTTAGCTGTCAACACCAGCATCTTTCAGCTGTATGTTGATCTCTTGGCAAGATTACGCTCAGTAGTTTGCCATTGCTTTCTGAGCGGCCGGCTCACATACCCCGTAAGTTACCGATGCGATTCGAACCACTGCTGATTTGAATCGTCATCACGTTACCTGACGAGAGTATACGAGATTACGGAGAAAAGTCATAACCTCTAAGCCACGAAGCCGACATTGTATAATTAGTCCTAATTAATTTAGGCAGTAGCATGGTTGAAACTAGTTAGAGTAGTGAAGTGATTGTTGGCTCTGCTAGGATGAATAGGATAGCGGGGTGATATTTGGAGAGATTTAAGATGGGTTGGGAGATGGGGAAGGTGTCCAATGGGGGGATCTTTCAGTGGTTTGCCCACTGAAGTTTTGCACTCTGTTTATGGGTCTTTCCTTGTCATAGCCTGATTCGGACGTAGGTGAGGAGCTAATATGCTCTATGACAGAGTTTAGTTAGCTAAAAAATAACAGAGCAAGGCAATAGGTTTACACTCAGCCGGTAGGATCAGTGACTAGTGCTATTACCAGATATGTTGTTTCTCTAACAGGTTCCCTGCCAGTTACGAGGAAGCTCAACACTGGTTTTGAAAAAAAGTTCAACCCCAATTAGAAAGAACACCAGTGGGACACTCAAATGTTTCTTACTGAAAATGAATATCGTCCGAGAAGAAAGATGGTATTATGTTTACGCTGGACTCATAATCAGGAGGGTTCACCATAACATGGCTCAGAAGAGCCAACCAATATAACGATTCCTGTGTGTTAAGGTTCACCTAGGATGGGTGATGATTGTTGATATGTCACACATCATACAAACATCGTTAAAGGAACGAGAACATTAAAATGTAAGTCACATGGTGTGATAGATTCCAGTGAAATATTACACAAGATATTATACTTGAGACTTTATAGACACTAGTTAGGATCAAGTATATTAACAATAGCAGTGAAACCTAAGTACACACAACAAAGGATTCGTACATTTTTTTAGGAACGATAGGAACTTATAATGTGTAGTGTGCAACCGGTCCATGATCAGCTGTAAATTACAAACAGTATCTATTTCGGATGATCAGGAAGATGTATTACCAGGTAGCTACAGATGACAGTCGGTGTCCGGCAGGAGACATACAGCACTGGGTGAGATGGACTTGTTCTGACTTAACGTGCTGTGGTGTGTCCTTGCAAGGATGAACTGACTATGCTATTATCTGAGGGTCCGATCCTACACACATTATAGAACACATCACACATTTTCTTCGCATACACGTTTCACGTACATTACACTTTTCTTTTAATAAATTAATTTTCATTAATTTTTAGAAGCAAGAGTTGTTGAATATGTTGCGTGGGGAAGAATGAGAGGGGGCATAGTACGACAGTGATAGAGAGAAGAAAAGGTGTCCATGAACTGAAGGAGTGTGTTGGACGGAAGCTGGTGGATTCTCCAGGATATTGATAGGGAAAAAAATTATAATGTGGGTGTTGACTCCCCTCACTCCAGGGACGACACTTTAAAGTAAGACACGACATTATTGGGGGCTCGTAAACGGGATCTTTGGACAGCGGAATCTCTCGTAAACGTGATCCTTGGACAGCGGGATCTCTCGTAAACGTGATCCTTGGACAGCGGGATCTCTGGCAAGCGGAATCCTTTGACAGTTGGATCCTCTGACAACGGGGTCGTTTGACACGGGATCCTTAGTTATAGGACGGAGATATCATATTAGAGAATCCAGCTAGAGTGAATGTGGATAGGGGTTAAGACACATATCTTACCTGTTCACACTTCACACGTCTGCATAGGTCTGTGGTCCTGATTCTACTCTTGTCACTGAGTGAATGTGCTGTGTGTGGTAAATATATAGATTTATAGTACTTGTTCATATATCTGTATATTAGTTTGCAGTTAAATTGTACTCAACCTGCTAGCTTACCTCTCTGTAAAATGGCCACTCCTAAACTAACCACTGCAGAACTAAGGGCAAAGGTGGAAGAAATGGGACTGTCGGGTTCTTCACTAACAGATTACATACAGGAAGTGGAGAGAGAGTATCGTCAAGCAGAAAGAGAAGATCGAAAGGCTGAGTTGGAATTGAGAAAGATGGAGTTGGAACAAGAAGCTAGGAAATTGGAAGCAGAACAACCTGCGAGGAAATTTGAAGCTGAGCAAGCAGCTAAGAAATTTGAAGCTGAGCAAGCAGCTAAGAAACTGGAAGCTCAACAAGAAGCTCAGAAAAGGGAGCACGAGTACCTGATGAGGGAACTCGAGTTGAAGAGTCAATCTAATGGGGAAACTGAGGGAGCAGTTGGAGGTTCTTCCATCCCAGGCTCAACCCCAGCAGGTGGACATGGTTACCATGCTATGAAGTTTCCTCTAGCGGTCTACGAGGAGGACAAAGAGAAGATTGACCAGTACCTTCAACGCTTCGAGGCCATGTCTGTTGCTATGGGTCTGGACCGTGACAAATGGTGTCTTAAGCTATCCCAGGGATTAGGCGGGACCGGCTACGAGGTTTATTCGCGCCTGCCACCAGGGCATGAGAACAATTATGACAAATTGAAGACGGCTCTGCTGAAACGATTCGTGGTTACGTCACATACCTACCGGAAAAAATTTCGAGCTGCAAAACAAGAACCGGGGGTGTTGTTTGCCGCCTACAGTTTGCGTATAAAATCCTATCTCCATAAGTGGATGGATTTGGCTGGGTTCGCACATGACTATGAGAGTCTGGAAGAGCTCATGGTGGTCGACCAGCTGAAGAAGCAAATGTCGAAACCTCTCAGGACGTTCCTGGGAGAACATGGAGCGGAACGTATTGACCTCGTGACTAAATTAGCAGAACGGTTCGTCGAGGTACATCGGGAGGCAGGGGAAAACCTTTCCACAAACACCAAAAGTCAGGAGAAACATGACAAGAAGAAAGCCAAACACTCAGGAACCAAAAAGGGGGAACCGTATGTGCAAAAATCAGAGGATAGTTCAGAGAAGAAGAAGGAGGGAAGCAAGAGCACTTCAAGCTCTACACCAAAACGACCGTGGTCGGAGAAGTGGTGTTCAATTTGTAAGTCACCCTCTCACAATACGAGGGACTGCAAATCGAAGGCTAAGAGCCCTCACTTCGCAGCATTTCAAGTGACTTCCAAGGAGGTTGTCACGGAAAATGCCAAGGTCAACAAGGAAGCTCGCCACCAGGAGAGCTCACTCAAGTCCGGCTCTAGAAAATCTAGGACAGGGAAATGGTGCAACCAATGCAAGTCAAACACACACAATGCTATTGACTGCAGGGGAAAGTCAGGAGACTCTAAATTCGTCGTGTGCCCCGGGAAACCTAAGGTGGAGCCCACTGAACAGGTCGAGGCCGAGGAAGAGACTCCAGACCAGGAAAAACCACCTGTAGTGGAATTGGTAGAGGTTAACGGTCGTCAAGTGGAGTGTTTGTACGACACAGGACTGGGCGGGGAGGCCGTGATTTCTGCGGATCTGGTACATCCAGAACAATTCACAGGTGAGACCATGGAGATACAGCCTGCACAGAAGATTGCTGTGGCCATGAAGTTGCCCATTGCTAATGTGGAGATTCGGTCAAGGTATGTCACCGGCACAATCAAGGCCGCTGTATTGACCGATCCCATTTTTCCCGTAATCCTTGGTCGCCGGTATGTCTTTCTGGGAATGCCCAGGGAGACAATCCATATGGGAGAAATACAGACTCGCTCTCAGACGAGAACGGAAGAGGCAGAACCAATTGTGACTAACCCACTGCCCGGGGAGCTACGAACTGTCCAGAGTGAGGATGCTACTTTACGTCCTTGCTACAAAAAGCTGCAGAGAAGTGCTGATCCACCAGGACGGGGGCAGTACTACATGAAGAATAGGATACTCTACAGGAGAGCAGGAAGGGGAGACAACCTATACGGTCAGTTGGTCGTCCCGAAAGCTCACCGGTCCCAGATTCTTCATATGGGGCATACCATCTCCTTTAGTGGACACATTGGGTATTGCCGCCACCATGCAGCGAATTTCCTGCCATTACTATTGGCCGGGAATGACAGATGATGTGCGTCGGTATGTGAAGTCATGCCCTGAGTGCCAGAGGGTGGCACCGAAACACTGGACAGCACCGGTGGTCTTGGGTGAGATGCCCATCATGCACTCTCCTTTCGAGAGGGTAGCCATCAATATCGTGGGTCCACTTCCCAGGACTAGGAAGAGGAACATGTATATACTCACAATGGTGGATTGCTGTACAATGTGGGGGGAAGCCATACCGTTGACCACGATTGACTCGAAACGAGTGGCGGACGCACTGATGGAGGCCTTTACCAGATTAGTCTTCCCTGATCAAATTCTTACGGACAATGGGTCCCCGTTTTGTGGAAAACTCATGGAGGAGGTATTTAGGGTGTTCCATTCTAACCACATACATACCAGCCCTTACCACCCTCAAGCCAATGGACAAGTAGAGCGTTTCAACGGCACGTTGATGACAATTCTCAGGAAACTGGCACAGGAAAAACCTGATAGTTGGGAGGAATATATCCCAGCAGCACTCTTTGCCTATCGGGAGGTTCCTCACGGCTCAACAGGACTACCACCCGCCATGTTGCTGTTTGGTCGTCCAATCAAAGGACCGTTGGAAGCCATGTTGAGGAGTTGGACAGAAGAGGGGACGTCAGAAGAAGTGATCTCTTCCTATAAATACGTGGAGGAACTGAAAGAAAAACTCCACAAGGGATGGACTCTGGCGAATCAAAACGTGAAAAAGGCCAGAAAAGGACATGCGGCTTACTACAACCGTAGGTCTAAAGAAAGATCTCTACAGGTGGGAGACATAGTCTTGTTGCTACTCCCAACGGGAAACAACAAACTTGAGATAGGTTGGCAAGGACCATTTCCCATGGAAAGGGTGATATCCAGAACCAACTATCAGATCCGGATCCGGGGAAAGTCGAAGATTTTCCATATCAATCTCTTGCAGAAATACGAAGAGAGACTGGGAGACAAGGCAGCGCACCTCATGGCAATGGCAGTTGCAGTGGAGACGGAAGTTGGAACCAACGAGGGCAGGGAATATCCCTTGGTACACCATGAAACCTATAGGAATGTGCAAGTGAACCCTGCTCTGACTTCCCAGGAGAGGGAAAAGATTACCCAGGTTCTCGAGTCTCATAAGGAGATACTGACTGATAAACCAGGACGAACGACGTTGGTGGAGTTCGAGATGACTTTGACCACGCAGGAACCTGTTCGTCAAAAGGTTTACCCAGTGCCATTCTCTAAAGAAAAGGCCCTGGAGGAGGAAATACAGAAACTGTTGGAGGATGACGTGATTGCACCATCCACATCCCCATACAACGCGGGGGTAGTTTTGTTACGCAAACCAAGTGGAGAACACCGGTTGTGTATAGATTACCGACTTCTGAACAGTCATACACAGTTTCAGGTGGAACCTTTGCCGAATCCAACTCAGTTATTCGCTATGCTCCATAAGGCTCGGTACTTTTCAAAGGTAGATCTGAGTCGGGGGTATTATCAGATACCAGTCAAACCGGAGATTCGACCACTGTTGGCTTTCAGTACACCCAGTGGACACTACGAATTCAAGGTCATGCCCTTTGGACTCAGCAATGCACCCAGTGTGTTTACACGCATGATGGGCACTTTACTAGATCCTTTACAGGATCCGGCCATCATTTCATTCATGGATGATATTCTGATTTCCAGTGACAGCTTGGATGACCATTTGCAATCTTTGGAGAGAGTGTTTAATAGACTCAAGGAAGCAGGGCTTACCGTTCGTCCAACCAAGTGCATGATTGGTTACCAGACTCTGGAATTTCTAGGTCACACCATCACTCCAGGACACATTGTCCCAGAAGAGAAGAACCTGGAGAAAATCAGAAATGCACCAAGGCCAAAAACGAAGAAGGATGTGCGATCTTTTCTCTCGTTGTGTGGGTTCTACCACAAATTTATCCCACATTTCACTGAACTGCGAGCTCCATTGACGGAAACCTTGAAAAAGGGATTCCCGGACCAAATCATTTGGACACCAGAATGTGAGACTGCCTATAGCCAGTTAAAGGAGGCCTTGGTCAGCAAACCTGTATTACAGCTGCCTGACCTTTCCAAACCATTTGTGTTGAGAACGGATGCGAGTGCGATTGGGATTGGGGCAGCCTTGTTACAGGAAGGAAAAGACGATGCTTCGGTTTTGAAACCTGTGGCATACGCAAGTAAGAAACTTCTCCAGGCTGAGAGGAATTATTCAACCGTCGAGAGAGAGAGAGAGTGCTTGTCTCTCGTATGGGCAGTGCAAAAATTCCAGCCCTATTTGTATGGAGTTAAGTTTCGAGTCCAGTCGGATCATCAGCCCCTGATGTTCCTGGCTACTTCTCAGAAGCTCAACGCCCGTTTGATGCGGTGGTCGTTGTTACTTCAACCTTACAATTTCACAGTGGAGTATATTCCTGGGAAGGAAAATGTTGGAGCGGACTTCTTGTCAAGACACCCAGCTCCTGAACAAGAGGAATGAATCATCTGGATTAAACTCACGGTGGAGAAGAGTGAGATGGACTACTCTCTTAAGAGTCATGAATCTCTCTATGTCATGAAAATCACCGTGGATTAACCAGTTGAGGATAATACAGGCAATCTGATTAACGGCATGTTTGCAGGTCCCCAATTGATTTTTTAACAATGCAGTAAAAACAGGTCGGATCCAAGCAGAAGTGCCCGGCTCGGGAGTAAAACAGTCCCGTCTGTCATTTAGAATTTCCCGACATCAAACGATATGGCGGCTTTGCTTGTCACCACATGACAGAAAGTGTGGGCTTGTTATTGGGAACATTGGGACACCTGCAGGACATCAACAACGTCACGTGAACAATTCAAGGTTGTTTAAAAAAAAACATGATTGGGGGAGACAGTGTAACTCAAACAGTTGATTTAGTCGGACGTGCTTTGGCACTGCAGTTATGGATTGGAATAATGTCTACCGTGTGCGAATTAAGTGAATTTAATTTTACACGTGCCTGTCATGGCAAATGTAGATGTGATTTGATAGAACTGCGGTGTTTCCTAAGGTAGTTCATATTGTATAATTAGTCCTAATTAATTTAGGCAGTAGCATGGTTGAAACTAGTTAGAGTAGTGAAGTGATTGTTGGCTCTGCTAGGATGAATAGGATAGCGGGGTGATATTTGGAGAGATTTAAGATGGGTTGGGAGATGGGGAAGGTGTCCAATGGGGGGGGGGGGATCTTTCAGTGGTTTGCCCACTGAAGTTTTGCACTCTGTTTATGGGTCTTTCCTTGTCATAGCCTGATTCGGACGTAGGTGAGGAGCTAATATGCTCTATGACAGAGTTTAGTTAGCTGAAAAATAACAGAGCAAGGCAATAGGCTTACACTCAGCCGGTAGGTTCAGTGACTAGTGCTATCACCAGATGTGTTGTTTCTCTAACAGGTTCCCTGCCAGTTACGAGGAAGCTCAACACTGGTTTTGAATAAAGTTCAACCCCAATTAGAAAGAACACCAGTGGGACACTCAAATGTTTCTTACTGAAAATGAATAACGTCCGAGAAGAAAGATGGTATTATGTTTACGCTGGACTCATAATCATGAGGGTTCACCATAACATGGCTCAGATTAGCCAACCAATATAACGATTCCTGTGTGTTAAGGTTCACCTAGGATGGGTGATGATTGTTGATATGTCACACATCATACAAACATTGTTAAAGAGAGACTTTATAGACACTAGTTAGGATCAAGTATATTAACGTTAACAGTGATACCTAAGTACACACAACAAAGGATTCATACATTTTTTAGGAACGAAAGGAACTTATAATGTGTAGTGTGTAACCGGTCCATGATCAGCTGTAAATTACAAACAGTATCTATTTCGGATGATCAGGAAGATGGATTACCAGGTAGCTACAAATGACAGTCGTTGTCCGGCAGGAGAGATACAGCACTGGGTGAGATGGACTTGTTCTGACTTAACGTGCTGTGGTGTGTCCTTGCAGGGATGAACTGACTATGCTATTATCTGAGGGTCCGACCCTACACACATTATAGAACACATCACACATTTTCTTCGCATACACGTCTCACGTACATTACACTTTTCTTTTAATAAATTAATTTTTATTAATTTTTAGAAGCAAGAGTTGTTGAATGTGTTGCGTGGGGAAGAATGAGAGGGGGCATAGTACGACAGTGATAGAGAGAGGAAAAGGTGTCCATGAACTGAAGGAGTGTGTTGGACGGAAGCTGGTGGATTCTCCAGGATATTGATAGGGGAAAAAAATTATAATGTGGGTGTTGACTCCCCTCACTCCAGGGACGACACTTTAAAGTAAGACATGACAACTTCGAATGAAGGGAATCTGTCATTCATAATCTATGTTCATACCTCGTCACGTGAATGCAATCTGTGATTTATAATCTATGGTGATACATTGTCGAGTAAATATAATCTGTGTGATTTATAATCAATGTTCGTGATTCATAGTTAAAATGTAATCTGTGGGATTCATACTCATTGTGTACACTTCATTGTGTTAAATGCAATTGGTGTGATTTATAATATATGTGAATGCATCATAGTAAGAATGTTGTAGAGTGTGATCAGACTCAGAAATATACATTGATGTGTCAGTGTCTGTAGACTGGAATACAGGTGCATCTGAGTCTGATGAGATTGATATGTGGCTAAGGAAAATAGTACTTGTCCACGTTAGCCATTTGTCATTGTGTTGTCATAGCGCTAGTGATGTGTCTGTGACAGAGGTGATAGTCTTGTGATGCTAGTCGTGTCTGAATATGAGACTGAGAGCGAGGTGTGCAATGAAAGTATCCAGGACGTAGGAGAAGCATTCACCGGTTCTGTTTTATCTGATTAACTTCCAGACGTTCTGCACCTTCTTTGGTGGTACCATGAGCCAGCAACGTGCAGCAATGCATACTTACCGGTCGTAGGCAGCATGTCTATTGCCGGAGTGTGAATCCGCAACCTGAACTGGAACTTCACCAGAGTTGACAAGCCTGATCCAAGTCTTGAGCTAAGTGACCGACCACCTCGGCTGACACCTTTAGCCTGCCAACTTAGTCTAGGATTTGATTGCCTACACACTAGGGTAACAGACTTTTACATGCCACAGTTTTCAATAAATTAATAGTTATATGTGATACCAGAAGCCTACTTAGTCTGTTGCTGTTATACTCTAATTTAATATTAGGATTAATATTAAGAGTGGAGTAATGAGAGTTGTAACTATATATATCTGTACTCTTTTTCCGTGTTGTGAGAATGGATCAGTAAAAGGGGGCTCTTTTAATTTTGCAGGCATTCGTCGCCAGATTCCTTAAGCCTACTGTCTAGAATACTAGTATGGTTGTTCGCTTTACCTATCTGTGCCTGAACACTGTCTGAAGACTTGGTCATTCCTGGGACTGTTCCAAATCATATATCCTAGTTCGAGCCATTTTGGCCTCTTCCTCCACAGTGATTAGTCTTTCAGAATTCTGAAAGTCTATTGGTTGCTATTTCTGATCCGTGTCTATCAAAATAGTCAACATTACGCGACACTATCTATCTATCTATCTATCTATCTATCTATCTATCTATCTATCTATCTATCTATCTATCTATCTATGGACATTCGTGCGACTGTAAACAGCGCATTGAGGAACTAGAACAATCACTAAAGCCGCTCATTGTCACTGTTTCAACCAACATTGAAGCAAACAACAAGATAAGCAGTGATTACAATGCTCTCAAGACAGAAGTCGCACTCCTGCGAGACGAAAATTTGCTGCTGAGAAATACAGTTCAAATCTTACAGAATGCGTCCTCTACAAACCAAACCGAAGAAGCATGTAATTCTCAAGCAACCGCTTCATCCTTGGGAAATCTTGGGGAAGCTCAATCCCACCCAGAACAGATAATCACTATGAAAACAACTCAACGCGCAGAGGAAGATAAAAAACAACAAACACCTCAATGTGCAGACGAAGATAAACAACAACAAGCAGTCTACCCCATTGACGTCAAAATAAGCAATAGGTTTGAAGTACTTCAAGAAAAGTCACCAGAAAAATTACAGTGCTTTAACATGCTGCAAACGGGCAAGACAAGCCAACAAGATACATCGGGAGAACCACATGGAGACATAAAGACTGCTGATAATCGGAAATGGACGAAACAACGGTCGAGACGTGCTGACCTGACTGTACACATATTATACTAGGCGATTCCTTAATGAAAGGTTTATTCAGCGACAGGATGGCCACATCAGACAAAGACATTGTTTCAATAATCCCACTGCCTGGGGCTGGTGTAGACCGGCTAACAGACAAGATTAGCAGGTTGGCTGTAAATCATAGCGACAGAAGGGCAAGCGTACATATTGGCATCACCGACACCATGAACAACCAACAAATCACAGGGTCTCAACTGCTGGCACTCTTGAACGGATTACGTCACACTTTTCCTAACTCATCCATTTTCTTCTCCTCCATCATATCACCGAGTTATGGACACCAGCGCCGTCTAGCTGACATAAATAACAACATGTTGCAGAAGTTCTGTTCTCAAAACAAGATACAATTCATCAACAATACAGAATCATTCACTTCACAGACTGGAGCACCAAAAAAGAGTCTTTACAAGGATCAAATACATTTATCTACATTGGGCACCAGATTTCTCGCCAAGAATTTAAAATATCCAGAACGGACATACCATACATCCAATACGGGATCGCGCCGGACACTTTTAGCTACTCCTGAAACTCAAGCCAGACGACATACTCCCGTCACATAAAGTACCAATAGGACAGAAGTGTGCAGACCACTCATAACCACTGCACCTGAAATCCAAGATAGACGGGACACTACCACAACACCAAGTCCGTTAAATACGTCGTCTTTCACATAGGAGGGTAATAATTACGAAGATATGATTCCTATTCTCCCCAGAAAGGATCCGACTCTCAGCAACAACGACGTGCCAGCACAACCTCCTGTTAGCCACCAACCAGAGGCTCTAATTGGTAGTCATTACATACCCATGAGACATCATCAGTACCCATTTAATTGTAATCCAGAATGGTTGCACCTCACACGGTATAGCCCAGCTACACTTCGTCAAGCACTTATAATGTCGCTATACCAACAACCAACACAACCTGGTATTTACTAGCAACTTAGGACAAAGCTACACCGGATCTCGGTACAAGAAAGAGCCTCTCCTTAAACGTTTATCTGCATATTTGGTTATAACTTGATATAGTAACGTATTAGGTTATAAGTTATTACAAACATTGACTGGTTTTGACTTTATATTAATTGATAGTACTTAGCTGTATAGCTTTTATAATAATTCTAATTGTGTTTTCACGGTGAGTGAGGGGGTCTTCACTGCTCTTCCTTACGGATCTGTGTACGTATTTTTATATATTTACAGAGATATTACTGTTTCTCTGTACTTTAGAGTGTGTTTTTGTAATAAGGGACGTAAGTTGTATTCACTTTGTGTGTGTGTGTTTTGCTTTTAAACTTGTGATTACGCATTGTTGAAATGTCTAATAAGTACGAACACTGGCTCAGGAATAATGGGCTCAGAATCGGGCATGTAAACATATGCCATCTATTAGGGAAGCTGCCCGAACTATCACTTATACTTAATCAAAATTTTCACATGTTTGGCGTTAGCGAAAGTCGATTAAATGGCAACATCTCAGATGATGACATCGCTATCAGAGGTTTTAAAACCATTAGAAGAGATCCCTATCAGAAACAAGAGACGGGTATTGCAGTTTATATTTCCAACTCGCTTAACGCCCACCGCAGGCTAGACTTTGAAACCTGTGAGATTGAGTGTGTATGGATAGAGGTTAAACTTCAAAATTGCATACCGCTAGTAGTTGGCTATCTTTATCGAAACCCCAGTGCAGGAAATGTCTGGTATGAAAAATTCACCACTATGATGGATGTAGTCTTTAGTAATGCTAGGGAAATAATATTGCTAGGTGACTTCAACATAGACGCTAACAAATCAAACAAAACATGGGAAAACATAATAGAGTCATATAATTTCCAACAGTTAGTCAAACAAGCCACTAGAATCACTAAATCATCTGCAACACTTATAGATCATATTTATACTACGTGTGCTGATAACATCACAGAATGTAGTGTACCTATCAATGCAATGAGCGATCACTATCCAGTATGTTGCACGTGGTCGAAAAGGGGCACCAAAACTCCCAAACACAAACATATAAGCATAAAATATAGAAATTACAAAAATTTCAATCGAGACGTCTTCTTACAAGATTTGGTCAACTCATCTCTAGATTATGTTTACCAGCTTCCTGACCCAGACGATGCTCTGGACCACTGGCTAAAGACCTTTCTAAGTATATTTGATAAACATGTTCCATTTAAGGAAGTTCGTGTTAAACATCACACAAAGCCCCCGTGGATCACACAGGAGGTAGTTGAACTTATGAGAGATCGCGACAGGGCTCACAAAAATAGAGATCTAACTATGTACCGTAGTCTGAGAAACAAAGTTCAATATGTTATTCGGAAGGAAAAGAAAAACTATTTTAAGAACATAGTAATAGATAAAACCAACACTAAAGATATATGGAAAGCAATTAATACCTTGACAAACAAACACAAATCATCACAATCATTACCATCAAATCAGGTTACATGTGATCAATTCAGTAGATACTTTCAGTCCGACATAAACCAACTGAAGGCTGCAATACCAGATGCGCCTCATGACATATCTTTATTATCATCATTCTGTGAGAACAAATGCTATGGACACATTTCCTCCAACATACCACTAATGACGACAACTGAAGTATTTACTCATCTCCGTAATCTAAAAAACAATAACTCATCAGGACTAGATGGAATTAGTAGTCGGATCCTTCGCCATGCTGCACCGGCGATCTGCGAGTCACTAACTTTTATATATAATCAATGTCTAACCAGAGGTCACTTCCCATCAGCCTTTAAAATCGCTAAAGTGTATCCTCATTTAAAAGCTGGTCCTCTAGACGATCGTCTCATGAGTAATTATAGACCAATTTCCATATTATCCTCATTATCCAAACCGCTAGAAAAGCACATCCACAAAACAACACTAGATCACTTAGTTCGCCATAAACTGATAGTTGACAGTCAGTCAGGATTTCGGCCAAAATATTCTTGCCATACGGCACTAACAAACATGATAGAAAACTGGCATCAAAATATTAACAACAATACTCTATGTGGAGCGGTGTTTATAGACTTTAGGAAAGCATTCGATATGATAGATCATACTATTCTAATTAAAAAAACTAGAAACAATGAAAGTAAGTTTTAATATAGTGACATTAATAAAATCATTCTTATTAGACAGAAAGCAAGTAGTATCACACAATAAAGTTTTATCTCAAGCCATTACCATTAATATTGGAGTACCTCAGGGGTCTATTCTTGGCCCTCTATTATTTGCCATTTATATAAATGATCTTCCATTAAATCTGTCGTCGTCCTGCGATCTATTTGCTGATGACTGCACAGTATATACAAACGCTGTTGATCGTAATGTGCTAGAATTATCCTTGCAACAGGAAATAAATAGTGTAGGTAACTGGAGTCATGCAAACCGCATGCAAATTAACATTACTAATACAAAGTCTATGTTAATAGGAACCAGGCAAAGACTTCACACTCTAAACTCGCAGAGAACTCTTCAGCTGCACATTGGCAGCACGCCTGTAGAAAGTGTCACCGAGCACAAGACACTGGGTGTTATCATAGATCAAAATCTAACTTTTAACTCACATGTTCATGCTCTAGTTAAACAAATAGCCAAAAAAGTATACCAACTTGTCAAAATTAAAAATTTCCTTGACGAAAACACAAGAAAGATATTCTATACTTCTCATATACAAACACATATTGATTACTGCTCCACAGTCTGGGATGGATGCTCCAAATCAATAACAAAACGCCTATATTCACTCCAGAAAAGGGCAGTGCGTTTAATTAATGGTGAAAAGCTTACCGACAATTCTAACCTATATAAACGTCTCCGGTTACTGCCACTCCACAAGCGCCTGCTTTTTAATAAGACCAAACTAATTCACAAAATCCTATTTCAAAATGCTCCAAGCTACCTTTGGCCATTGTTTAAATATAACGCAAGACATAGCGAACAATTAAATATACTTCATGTCCCTAAACCTAGGATAGACTTATATAAAACAAGCTTAGCATACTCTGCCGCTCAGTTGTGGAACAATCTTCCACAAGAAATCAAAGACACCACCAATCATGATACATACATTCGCAACCTGTTTGAACACTACCTTAGTACAGACTACATGCCCCCATAACAAACAACACAAAAAAGACAATAATGGTAACTTATCTCAAACGACAACTAGCCAAAAAACATTCCCTTATGTATGGCATGTTACACCCTCCTTAGGTATTTATAATGCCCATGTTAAACACTGCCTCAGTGAGTCATTTGTTATTGATTATTTTTCATGCGTTTTAATGTTCTTTTGTTGTCAAAAGTTGCTTCATAAGTGATGTTGAATGAAAGAATGTATGAGAGGAAATAGAGAAGAAGGGCAGAATGTCAGACGGGCCTGCGTGCCCAATTCTTAACCCTTTGAAAATAAAGACTTATTATTATTATTATTATTATTATTATCTATCTATCTATCTATCTATCTATCTATCTATCTATCTATCTATCTATCTATCTATCTATCTATCTATCTATCTATCTATCTATCTATCTATCTGTCTATCTGTCTGTCTGTCTGTCTGTCTGTCTGTCTGTCTGTCTGTATGTATGTCTATCTATCTGTCTGTCTGTCTTTCTGTCTGTCTGTCTGTCTGTCTATATATGTCTGTGTATTTGTCTGTCTAACCTTTTCTGCAAGAGATAGCTTAGTGTTTAGAATGCGAATGACGAAGAATCAATGTGCAAACATAAATGCCAATAAGGGCGCAGTCTCTCCCAGCAGAAGAGGAAGTGTGTAGACATGTATTGTCCCTGTTATCAGTTGGTTAGAAACACGATCGAACAGTCCTCAGCTACGAACACTTGGACAACCATCAAAATGGGGACTCTTTTGGAACGGCCGTCATCGATCTGATTCAAACAGCCATGAGTCAATAAACAGCCATTTCTAGCCAGCTATATGTGTCAACTGTTCATCTTCATTAATATACTGATTTGTCCTTTTGAACGACCATGCACACACACAATCACACAAACGCACACACAAACACACATGCACAGACAAGCAAGCTCACAAACACAAACGCAAGAACACAAACACAAGGAGACATTAACAAAAACACAATAAAAAACGCAAACACATACACACAAATACTCACACAAACGTACACACAAACACACAATGACACACAAACTTACACACAAACACACACACACAAAAACACAAAAACACAAGCACGCCCACAAATATACACACACTAGCACACACACACATACAAACACTCACGCAAATTGACAACCACAAGCATACACACAAACAGACTCACACACAAACATACACACACGCACACTCAAACACAATCACACAAACACACACACACACACACACACACACACACGAGCACACACACATACTCACTCACAGACACACATGTGAAGAATCACCACGTCTCATAGACGGCGCCTATTTATGTCTACCGCCAACGATCATCTGCAGTTACTCTCCATGCAAATAAATATAATCTTCATCAAGTGTCTTGTCGGCTTGCGGTAGCGTTAATTTCTGTCCGCAAATCTAGGTTCCTGGAGTTATGGATTATATCTGCTGATGATGTTCCTTCATGCCACAATTTTATTCCATTCAAAGCCATTTCTCTTTGTCTGCCTTTGACTCTTTTCCCATTAATTTTTCCAACTTCCACAATATTCTCCACTGCTTCTCTTCTCATTACATGATCGAGGCATGCTGATTATCTCTTTATTATAGTTATGTTGTTATTTATTCGGTTAGATGGTTACTTACTTACTTACATAGTTAGTAAGTAGGTTTGTTACTTATTTGGTTAACTAGTTAGTTAGCTAGACAGTCAATCAGTCAGTCAGTCAGTCAGTTAGTTAGTTAATTAGTTAGTTAGTTAATTATTTTGTTATTCAGTTAGTTAGTTAGTTAGTTAGTTAGTTAGTTAGTTAGTTAAATTGTTAGTTAGTTAGGTAGTTAGTTAGTTAGTTATCTGCAGGGGTATCATTCCTGCACTCCGAACAAGTCCATAGGTGCTTATATCCTCCACCCAACATAATGTATCAGCGTTAGGCGGCTTATGCTGCCAGTTCTGTGTAGGTTGACGAGACCCCTCGTTCTATCTATATGCTTCTCGTGTCTGACCGTGCCAATTCTTACTCCCATGACTCTAATTCTACACAACTTCATTATTATAGCTGTGTATAATGTTCTAGACTCATTTATTCTTTCACGCAAATGTTGCTAGTTACTCTGGCAGTCCAAGCTACTCGTAATATTAGTTTCAAAAACCATATATGTGTCTCTTCCAAGCTTTTCCAACATTCTATTTCCATGCAAATAATTAAAACACACAATTAGTACATGTACTATTAACTGTTGAAATTGAGAAGTTGAGAATAAAATGCTAGTAACTTACTGCATTTCCTCGCAAAGATATCACAATTCGTAACAACATCTGCTTTTGTCTTGCAATTGGCAGCATTTTTAATACATGTTGTATATGTATTGCCTTCTCTGAAAACATGCAACATTTGTAAACTGTACTTTCCTTCAGATTTATTGTGTTTCTGTATTGTTTCAGAGAGTCAGAAAGACAGACAGAGCTGGCTTTACAGACAGGTAGAGAGGAAGACAATCAGGCAGTTAGACAGATACACAATTAGGTAGGTAGAATGAACGAACGAACGAACTTTGTTTTCAAAGGGTCACAAATTGGGCACACAGGCTCATCTTACAGTCGGAACTTCCAATCATTCATCTTTCGTTCATCAATTATATATTGTGCATGTTGCATTTACAAATGGAAATAAAACATTGTCAATTGAAAGTTGTAAAGATAAACAATCTTATGAGACATTCAGGTAGGCAGACACACATACACACGCAAATGCATAAATATATACAGACATACCTGCATATCTACGTCCGTCATTAACACAAACTCTTACGGTTGTGCACCCATTCAATAACACACACATCGTGTTGTCCATCAAAGAATGATGATAAACATTCATTTAATCCCCGGGGTTGAAAGTATGGAGCCGTGAGTTCTAAAATGGCTGGTGAGGCCCATTTTATCTCGAAATGTTCAATGTGACATTCCAGTAGGAGGCTCACTGCTGTGCTTTTTTTCCCCAGCCGTTTTTCAACGCTCTTGCAGTCATGTTTGCTTCACAAGTGTCTACACCCTTGTGTAATGATGTACGCCACGAATGTCGGTCTTAGACAGCAGTCTCCCAAGTGTTGCGATGAATTCCAAACGCTTTTGGTGAGATCATCGTTTCTTATGACCGCTTTGGGAGCGTTTACCACAGCACAACTCGTCGTAAAAATTCGTTTACGGAACCTGTGACCTGGCATGCGAGTCAAGTGGCAAAAATATCCAATCTGATTATTCATTAGTAGAGTGTGGATACTGGGCATGGACGCTCTTTCTAACACTTCAGTGTCTGGGATCTTATCTTGCCATTTAATCTTTAATAGCTTCCTAAGGCAGACTGTGTGGGAGTGGTTTAATTTCTTAGCGTGTCGTTGGTAAACAGTTCAGATTTTACAAGCATACAACAGTGTAGCTAATATGACTGATTTGTAGACTTTCAACTGTGTATGCAGGCTTATTACATTTGTCTCACACAGTTGTGTACAGTTTGTCCAAGGCCAGCGCGGCCTTTGGCAGACTAACACACAAATACACACTATCTAGCATACATATATACTCTCACACAATAACAAACTCAGGTAGTGTCCGTGGCGAAAGGGTCAAGTCGTTTGACTCTGGTTTCGAAGGTAGTGGGTCCGATTCGGATCCGCGTCCTTCGGTTCACAAGTGAATTTTTTTCGGAGACTCCTGTGGGTCGTCGCTGGAGCTACGGAGTTCATGCTTTGTGCGACGCCATATGGGATAAAACCTCGGTGCAATGAAGTCGACCCTGTCGACTTTTACGCGACTTGTTAATCGACAATCCCAAACTCACTAACAATAGTTTACTTCTATATATGTATATATACATACACTCTCTCAACTCTCTCTCTCACTCTTTCTCTCTCTCTCTCTCTCCCTCTCTCTCTCTCTCTATCTCTCCCCCCTTCTCTCTATAAATCTCTCCCCCTCTCCCCAGCGTGAAGTCCTGTATGTCGGATGAAGACATCCTGTTGTCCAACATCAGTGTGATGCCATACCGGACTGAGGTTTGCGTGAGTATCCGTTGTCTGGCTTATTGGTGTGCAGACTGGTGGTTCCTCGCCGTGCAGGCAGATACTCTCCGACTTCGGAAGAATCAGCGATCCTACTACGTTAGCCAGGACCCCGAAGGGACTTGTTGCCCAGGACGCACGGTTGGACGTGCTAGTAGGTCTTGGCCAGTATAGAACCTGGCCCTGGTGCTTTGGAAACACCTCTGCGTCCCGAGTTTCTTAGTGATAAATGGTGGGCATTTCCTGCTCTCCTTGATAAGCTCGGCAACAGTAAACCCCCCTTTACCAATACCATAGCAGACTTAAAGCTGATCTTGATCTCGTTGTATTCTTGCACAGACTTATCGCCCTAGCGAGTTTCTCCTCTCATTCCCATTCATCTTCAAGAAGTTCGTTATCGTGCACTTCCCATGTCGAAATGATAAGTGTCTGCCCAGACGAAATCCAACCATCAGGAGGCGAACATTTGGACACCAGGTGCTTCAACCAGCGTTATCACTGCACCATACCTGACTGGGGGAAAGCAAAGATGAGACATGGCATAGCGTTTACAATTGGCTGAAATAGGTGGTAAAAGAAAACTCACAAACACCACATGAAACGATTACCTTGAGTTGAGTTGAGTTGAGTTATGAACATACATCACAGCACTCGGGACTTTTCCATACGCACTTAGTCCTCATCTTTAATATACAGCGAAGAATCCCAATACTAAGTTAAACGTTGCAATTTCACTATTTGTCCGTCTGACTTTTCCTCGGAGAGTCGGCAAGATCCTTGTCACACCATTCTCTCCAGTAGTGATAGTATATATGTTCTTCTACTCTATACATATGATTCCCCCAAAATAAAGACCCTGACCACAATTGCATTATAGTGCCCAGTGCCTCCATACAAGAACGGTTAATATAATCATTACATTCAAACTTTACAAGATGTATCACCAGGAAAAACCACAAATTAAATTATCAACTTACTGGCATTGAGCTTCTGGTGTTGCTGCATCTTGGAAAGGTTTGTAGACACAATTAGCGGCAGTGCAAGCTGTGTTAATCGTGTCCCCAAGATCAAGCAAATCTTGACGGACTGATTTTCGTGGTCAGAATAAAATCGCAGAGTTCGTTAGATAACAATTACATGTGTATTCAGTTGGTCAGTTGGTTAGTTAGTTAGTTAGTCAATAGTTAGTTAGGTAGTTATTTAATCAATTAGTTAGTATGACAGGTAGTTAGTTAGTGGGTCAATTAGATAGTTAGTATTCAGTTACTTAGTTAGTTAGTATGTCAGTTAGTTAGTTAGTATGTCAATTAGATAGTTAGTATTCAGTTACTTAGTTAATTAGTATGACAGTTAGTTAATATGTCAGTTAGTTAGTTAGTATGTCAGCTAGTTAGTATGTCAGTTATTTAGTCTGTCAGTAAGTTAGTTAGTTAGTCTGTCAGTTAAAATAGTCTGTCAGTTAGTTAGTCAGTTACTCAGTTAGTCTGTCAGTTAGTTAGCAATTCAGTCAGTTAGTTAGTTAGCCTGTTAGAGAGGTAGTTAGTTAGACTGTCAGTTAGGCAGTCAGTCAGTCAGTTAGTTGGTTAGTTAGTTAGTTAGGTAGTCTGTTAGTGAGTCGGTTAGTTAATCTGTCAGTTAGTTAGTCTGTCAGTTAGATAGTCTGTCAGTTAGTCTGTCAGTTAGATAGTCTGTCAGTTAGATAGTCTGTCAGTTAGTTAGTCTGTCAGTTAGTTAGTCTGTCAGTTAGTCTGTCAGTTAGATAGTCTGTCAGTTAGTTAGTCTGTCAGTTAGTCTGTCAGTTAGTTAGTCTGTCGTTTAGTTAGTTTGTCAGTTAGTTAGTCTGTCGTTTAGTTAGTTTGTCAGTTAGATAGTCTGTCAGTTAGATAGTCTGTCAGTTAGATAGTCTGTCAGTTAGATAGTATGTCAGTTAGTCTGTCAGTTAGTTAGTCTGTCAGTTATTTAGTCTGTCGTTTAGTTAGTTTGTCAGTTAGTTATTATGTTATATAATTAGACTGTCAGTTAGATAGTCTGTCAGATAAGTAGTTAGTCTGTCAGTTAGTTACATGGTTAGTTAGTCTATCACATAGTTAGTTATTTATTATGTTAGTTAGTTTTCATGTTAGTTAGTTAGTCCATTAGTTATTTAGTTAATTAGTTAATTAGTTATTCCGTTAGTTAGTTAGTTAGTTAGTTAGTTAGTTATGTAGTTAGCTACTTAGTTCATTAGTTAGTCTGTCAGTTAGTTAGTTAATTAGCCAGTTAGCTAGTTATTCAGACATTTAGTTGGGCAGTTAATTAGTTAGTTAGTTAGTTAGTTAGTTATTTAGTTAGTTAGTTAGCTAGTTAGTTAGTTAGTTAGTTAGTTTAGATAGTTAGTTAGTTAAACAGTTAGTTTGTAAATCAGTTAAGTAGTTAGTCTGCCAGTTAGTTAGTCAGTTAGTATGTCAGTTAGTTCGATAGTCTGTCAATTAGTTAGTTAGTTAGTTAGTTAGTTAGTTAGTCCGTTAGTTAGTTTGTCTCTCAGATAGATAGTCTGTCATTCAGTTAATCTGTCAGTTAGTCTGTCAGATAACTAATTAGTTAGTTAGTCTGTCGGTAAGTTAGTTAGTCTTTCAGTTAGTTTGTTAGTTGTCTGTCAGATAGTTCGTTAGTCTGTCAAATAGGTAGTCAGTTAGTCTGTCAGTCAGTCAGTTAGTTAGTTAGTTAATTAATTAGTCCGTTAGTTAGTTAGTCTGTCAGTTATTTAGTTAGTTAGTTAGTTAGTTAGTCAGTCAGTTAGTTAGTTAGTCATTTAGTTATTTAGTCTGTTATTTAGTTAGTCTGTCAGTCAGTTAGTTAGTTAGTTAATTAGTCTGTCAGTTAGTTAGTCTGTCTGTCTGTCTGTCTGTCTGTCTGTCTGTCTTGTCTGTCTGTCTGTCTGAGCGTTTGTTAGTTAGTTAGTTAGTTAGTTAGTTAGTTAGTTAGATAGTCTGTCAGTTATTTAGTTAGTTAGTTAGTTAGTTAGTTAGTCATTTAGTTAATTAGTCTGTTATTTAGTTAGTCTGTCAGTCAGTTAGTTAGTTAGTTAATTAGTCTGTCAGTTAGTTAGTCTGTCTGTCTGTCTGTCTGTCTGTCTGAGCGTTAGTTAGTTAGTTAGTTAGTTAGTTACTTAGTTAGTTAGTCATTTAGTTATTTAGTCTGTTATTTAGTTAGTCTGTCAGTCAGTTAGTTAGTTAGTTAGTTAGTTAGTCTGTCAGTTATTTAGTTAGTCTGTCAGTTAGTTAGTTGGTTGGTCTGTCTGTCTGTCTGTCTGTCTGTCTGTCTGTCTGTCTGTCTGTCTGAGCGTTAGTTAGTTAGTTAGTTAGTTACTTAGTTAGTTAGTTAGTTAGATAATTAGTTAGTCCATTAGTTAGATAGGTATCCCGTTAGTTAGGTCTTAGTCAGATATGACTGAGCTACCGTATGAAAGTAGACGGTACTACCTGCTTTATGTTAGCGCCGAATGTTGGGCGGCGCTTACCAAACGCAACAGCTGGTCTAGGATCGAAGCTCCGATACGCGGACAGTTAGAGCATTGCTTTGCTGATCCGGCATCTTCTGCAGCTTGTCTTCTTTCAGATATACAGGTGTTACCTTTCCTTTGGAGTGAACTAGGCAGGCCGAGAGAGGGATCATGCTGCATGGGCAACACATGCTCTCTATATTTTAGCCCAGGTTTTTTGCTATGGAGAGGAAAAACTCCATCCCTGGTCTTAACCGGTCTCGGAATCAAAGCGAGAGGCACTGTTACAAGTTTTAAGTCCTTTTCAATTGGCGTAGACATGGGGCGACAGGTGTTGCCACTGACAGTGGGAGACACCTACAGGTGTCACTGATCAGCTACCGCCCGCCTCAAGTTGGGCAATCCCCCGGCCAATTGGATGCTGATCCGCCACAGCATGCCTGCTTCAATGGGTACTTGGAGATAGCTCAAAATCTTAATCGCAGGCTGTAAAACCAATGCACAAGGTACTATTAAAAAGAAAAATACAAACCTCAAGCTACGGCTTGCAACCTGCAACGTGAGAACCATGTGTCCAGGATTTTCAACCGACTTGACCAATATTGACGATGTGAGAAAAACGGCTGTGATTGATGCTGAACTCAATCGTCTTAACAATGATATTGCTGGTCTGAAGGAGACTCGCCTCGCACAGGAAGGGTCACACAAGGAAAACAATTACACATTTTTATGGAAAGGTAGAGGGCAGGTAGAAAAAAAGGCAACACGGTGTGGGCTTTGCAGTGAAGAATTCGCTACTGGGAATGATTGAAATTCCAGCAGGAAGTAATAAAAGACTATTATCCCTGTGCTCGGCAACCTCTTGTGGTTTTGCCACCATTATTACTGAATATGAACCGACACTCGATTCCTCTGATGATGTGAAGGGTTTGTTCTAAGAGGAGTTAGAATCCGTGATCAAGGCAGTTCCAAAATCCGACTACATTTATATACTCGGTGATTTCAATGCTCGTGTGGGCAAGGACTCGAGTTCATGGCCAATGTTCCTTGAAAAATACAAATTCGGTCGCATGAATGAAAATTGGCAACGGCTGCTGTAGCATTGCACCAGAAATGACCTATGTATTACAAACTCCTTTTTTAAAACAAAAGAGATGCATAAGGTCACATGGAAACATCCAAGATCCGGCCATGGGCATCAGCTGGACTTCGTCATCACACGGGGAAAACATCTGAACTATACATCATTAACTCGAAGTTACCACAGTGCTGACTGTGATACGGATCATTCTTTGGTTGCTGCAAGGGTTAGACTGAGACCAAAGAGAATCTAACAGCTAAACACAAATCTAGCTCCAAGATTAATATTATTAACACTCAAGATCCTGAAAAGTGCTTTGTACAGTAAGTGAAAAGTGGGGTGAACTTATCAAGGAAACTCTTCATAAAACTGCAGTAGCGGATTACGGTCAGTGGATCATAAGAGGCAGAACTGGTTTGTGGCAAACAGCCAGACTCTGCAGCCCTTGATTGATAAGAAGAAGAGAGCTCTCTTAAGAAACAAGGAAAGACCAACGCATAACTCTCTGAGTGAGCTAAAGCAAGCTAGGAAGGATGTGCAAAAGGCTGCCAGGCAGTGTGCAAATTAATATTGGATCAAGTTATGAGAGTCTATTCAAATCGCAAGTGATAAGGGAAACATCAGAAGCATGTATGAAGGAATAAAGGAAGCCTGTAGTCCAATGATCAAAAGAAGTGCACCATTGAATACCTTGACTGGAGAAACCATCACTGACAAGAAACAGCAGATGGACAGATGGGTAGAGCACTATTTGGAGCTTTACTCAAGTGAGACCGAACAAGCGGATTATGCCCTCAACGCCATAGAGGCCCTACCAACTCTTGACCACCTGGACACACTTCCCACCATAACAGAATTTAAGTGTGATATAAATAAACTTGCATGTGGCCAATCTCTAGGTAAGGATGGGATTTCAATAGAAGTTATCAGGAGAAGGCAAGACACACTCACTCTACAGATCTACCAGCTAATAGAGCTATGCTGGCGAGAAGGACAAGTACCACAGGATTTCAAAGATGCAAGCATCATAACACTGTACAAGAACAAGCGCGATCGAAGCGACTACAACAACTATAGGGGTAAATCACTTCTGTGTTTTGTTGGAAAAGTACTTGCCAGAATTGTTCTTCAAGTCCTATGATATCAAGTCTACCCCGAATCACAGTGTGGCTGCCTTTCGACAGAACCGGTTTAATATTGATATGATATTCTCATTGCGACAAATGCAAGAAAAATGTCGTGAACAGAATCAACCACTGTTTATTGCCTACATCGACCTCACAAAGGCATTTGATTTGGTCAGTCGTAAGGGTCTGTTCAAGGCACTAAAGAAGATTGTCTGCCCACCAACTCTTCTGTCCATTGTGGAATCGTTCCAAATAGGCATGAAGGGAACAATCAAGTTCGATGGGGCAACTTTAGAAGAGTTTGAAATCAAGAGTGGAGTCAAGCAAGGTTGTGTACTAGCTTTTCACTTCTAGTGAAATATGCCTTTCGTGATCAGGATTGTAATATATATACATTCACTCACGCTCAGATGGCGGCCTCTACAATTCTCAGAGACTGAAGGCCAAGACCAAAATTAGGAGGGTACTGACCTGATATTTGCAGATGATGCTGCATTTACGACCCACTCTGAGGAAGAATTACAATGTCTACTATCAGCAATCTCCAATGCTAGTTCTGAATTAAGTTTAACAAGTAGAAAAAAGAAGACACAGATTATGTCACAAGGTGCACACGGGGTACCATCAATCTTTATTGACGAAGCCGAACTAGAGATGGTAGATCATTTTACATATCTAGGATCAGTGGTACCTAACAAATTATTCCTAGATCAGGAAATCAACATCCGGATTGGTAAAGACAATGAACAAGTTAAGAAAAAGAGTCTGGTAGAACAGGAAGCTTACTGCCAAAACAAAAGTCCTTGTCTATCAAAGTAGTTATATTTGCAGGTTTCAGGGAGCATTTGTGCCAATTTATGTGGTGACCGTCGCTATAAATGCTTATATGTTTGTTATTCCGCACCCTGTGCGATCTTGAGTAATTGGACAACATTTTTTTAATTTGGCGGGCTTTTTTTGGTACTTCAGGTGTCACTTCCGGTTGTTTTCCGGTTGACCACTTCCAGTCCATGGGTGGCAGTTTCTCCCGGGTGCCTTCGCCCCCAGGTGCACCACCGACCGCCCCCGGGACCACTCGAAGACAGCGAGTCCAGCCCCGGTCATGTGGAATACTCATATGGATAAGTAGACCATAATATGCACAGGGCTTCTGGGTTCGAGTCTCAGTGTGTGTCTGTGTGGGTGTTTGAGTATACGAGATAGGCCGCCGTGATGGACGCGAATGGCTGGGCCTCTTCCACGGATAATGGCCTTTGCTCTCTCTCTCTAGCTTTCAATGTCTGTCTGTCTGCCTGTCTGTCTGTCTGTCTTTTTCTTTATCATTCACCCGCTATTTCATTCATCTCTTTCTTTTCTCATTCTGATAAAATTAGTTGATACCTAGCTTAAGAGTGTCTATATGCGTGTGTTGGCGTGAATGTGTGTGTGTGTGCGTGCGTGAATGAATGTGTGTCAGTGTGCTTGACTGTGTGTATGTGCGTGAATGTGGTGCTTGAATGTGCATGTGTGCATGCGTGGATGTTTGTCTGAAAGCGTGAATATGCATGAGTGTGTGTGTGTGTGTGTGTGTGTGTGTGTGTGTGTGTAGGTGTGGGTGTGGGTGTGAGCGCGTGCGCTGTTCTTCTTTCGCCTCTTCCTTAACCAATCGAGCAACGCTGGTGTTTCCGGGTACGCCACAGTGGTATGGCATTCGCTGTATTGTGATCATATACTGACTGCTACGTTCAGAAAATAGTGTCCTTAGTACTGGCAAAATCCCAGAAACGAGCGACTTGAGCACTGATGTTGTGTCTGTCAATAGCACCTCAGGTTGTGTACCATGATTGGTAGTTAGTAATTTCCGGTAAATACTAAAAGTAATAGTATATACGAGGTAATAAATAAAATAGTATTTTTTATGTGTAACGTGAAACGTAAAAAAGGTGGCACGGGCTAGGAGATCTACCATCGACAACTTGATACATATTTACGAATCTTATCGTCAGAAGACCTTGGGTTTTCCCACTATATATCTAATGAAAAGTGTCAGAATGTGTGTTATAATGGCGGTTATTACTGTCTGTAGTGGATGATCGAGTGAAATGGCGAGTCATGACCGACCACGCTTTCCGGCATGGCACATGATTGATTGAGTGGATGGGTCTTAAACACTAGTATCATATCAATGGCGTTGCGTTAGAGATACAAGCCTCAGTAGAATTTATTAATGGCACGACCATCTGTCTATGTCACATGAAACATACAGTGAAGAGATACACCCACTAACTCGTAAACATCGCAACCGAAGTCTGAAATGATTTCCCTTCTCTCTCTTTTTATATGTCAGTGTAGTCCGAGTGTCACCGAGTAGCTCCAGTGGACAAACTCACATCAATACAACCTAAGCCGGTCTCTAACCTCTTGTAAACTATTCAACATATTGTCCGACTAAGCCTTGCTCATTGGCATAGAGTAGAGATGTGATCACAGATACCAGTTGAGGAAGACATGTCTTTTACCTAACAACTAGCGGGTCATACACCAATGAGTGTATAAAGCAATCTATCAGATGTATAATATTACTCACGAACACAACAAACTATACCAAACTGATCATAGTCAATGCATGCAACAAAACATGTCACGTGTCCGGTGTCCTAACCAGCAACGTTATAACGTAGCAAATTAGACATCTACACTTTCATTAACTCTTTATGTGTACATACGGGTATTTACATCTTTCTCCAGAAACTAATTGCCAAGATCAATATATGTTTTTCAGTGTGTCTGCTCAGTGTCACATCACAGCCAGACAAATGTACAGCTTTTATGTACCACATCAACAGTCAAATAAGAAAACGTGTTAGCCAGATAGGAAAATGTGATGAAATGTCAAACAAAATTTTATAAAAATCTCGTCCAAAATTATAGAAAAATAGGAAACTTTGTTGACCGAATGTGAAAAATTGTGGCCAAATTTCAACCAAACTTATAAAAAGTAGGAAACTTTGTTAACCAAAGCGAAAAATTGGGGCCACATTTCAACCAAACTTATAAAAAGTAGGAAATTTTGTTGACCTCATTTGACAAATTTTGGTGAAATTTCAACCAGAATTATAATAACTAGGAAACTTTGGTAAACAAATGTTAAAGTTTGGCAACATTTCAACCAAACTTATAAAAACTTTGGAAATTGTGTTTGCCAAATGTGAAAAGTTTGGCCAAATTTCAACCAAACACATAAAAGGTAGGAAATTTTGTTGACCGAATGTGAAAAATTGTGGACACATTTCAACCAAACTCATAAAAAGTAGGAAAGTATGCTAACCAAATGTGTATAATTTGGCCTAATTTGAACCAAACTCATAAAAAGTAGTTAACTTTGCTAAACAAATGTGGAAAGTTTGGCCAAATTTCAACCAAACTCATAAAAAGTAGGAAACTATGCTAACCAAATGTGTATAGTTTGTCCTAATTTCGACCAAACTCATAAAAAGTAGCAAACTTTGCTAACCAAATGTGAAATGTTTGGCCAAATTTCAACCAAACTTACAAAAAAGTAGGACACTTTGTAAACCAAAGGTTAAAATTTTTGGTCACGTAAAGAAATATTTCATCCAAACTTATGAGAAGTAGGAAATTTTGTTTTTCAAATTTGAACATTGTGGCCAAATTTAAACCAAACGTAAACATATCGCAGCCAAACTTATACAAAGTAGGATACTTTGTTAACCAAATATGAAAAAAATGTTGGCCGAATTTCAGCCAAACTTATAAAAAGTAGGAACATTTCTTAACCTAAAAGGAAAATATATCTCACGTTGTCATTTCACATCTGCAATGGCGTCAAGTCTCCAACCAACCAGCAGTGTCTGTTATGAAGTCGGCCTTTTCATAAAACCACTTCTGCCCTATTGACCCCTTGAATGCCATCTCTCTCATCTTCAAACCGACTTTCAACGTTTCATACCACTTAACACTATCATTCTCTTTGATGACACCACAACCGGTGTTCTGCAGACTGGGCAAATTTCTAACATACTAGAGATAATAATCTGTCCCATATGCAAACAACAGCTGTATTTCAGAAAATTAAAATTATCCTATGCAATAAGTCATTGTCGGTGAATGAAAAAAATGCCATTTCAACAATAAAATTGTACAAATATTAACAAATAAATTTCTCTGTATTGTTTCCAAATTGAATGTTCCATGTAGAAAATTAATCCTATCTGGCTAACACATTTTCTTATTTGACTGTTGAAGTGGTACATAGAAGCTGTAAATTTGTCTGGCTGTGAAGTGTGGCACTGAGCAGACACACTGAAAAACATAATTTGCTCTTGGCAATGAGTTTCTTTAGAAAGATGGAATGACTCGTATGAACAGACAGAGGACACGTGACATGTCATATTACATGCATTGCCTAAGGTCATTTTGGGACAGTTCGTTGTGTTCGAGTGTAATATTATACATCTGATAGGTTGCTTTACACACTCGTTGGTGTATGACCGACAGTTGTTAAGTAAAGACGTGTCTTTCTCGACTGGTGTCGGTGATCGCGGTACTCCTATCCGACAATGAGAAAGGCTTAGTCGGATATTGTGATGACTTGGTTATAGTTGTGTATGCTACAGTGTCGTAAGTTATCCTTTCTTACTTTAGTGTCGTCCCTGGAGTAAGGGGAATCAACACCCACATTTTTATTACCCCAATATTATTGTCCTAGAGAAACCACCAGACTCCGCCCACAAAACTCCATCAGTCTGTCGACACCTCTTTCTTACTCTCACTCACCCCTAGATCATGCCCCCTCTCACTCTTCCCCAACACAACATACTCAACAACTCTAGCTCTAACAAATAAATATAAAATAATTTATTAAGCAAAGAGTATGTGTGTGAGAAGTGTGTGTGTGTACTGTGAAGAATGTGTGTCGAATATTCTAGTGTGTGCAAACTTATACCAAGTAGCTGAAGAGCCCAGCCCGATCATCCCTGAAAGGATCACACCACATCCTCATTCAGTCCACATTACTCTCACCAAGGAATGTGTCCCTCCTGCTAGATGTAGACTTCCACCGGTCGCTGCTTGATCACTCATATACCTAGTCACAGTTTAACACTGATCCTGCCTGGATCACATACCGTTATTACATGTCCCTATTGTTCTTAGACTTATAACATCCTTGTCTAGTGAGGACACGATAATACTGTTCTTTGAACTAAATGTAATTCCTGTCTAAAGTTTCTACTGCTCACAAGACCACTGTTTTAATAACTTCCTAATCAGTTTATACTGTTCTATTCCCATGTGATGTGGAAAAACAGTACCTATTAGTCTTTTCACCTGTCGTGTGAAAACATAATACCCACTGGACTTTTCCCATGTGATGTAAAAAAAAAACTACAATTCTATTGTTCTGTTCACATATGATGTTCGAAACATTAATCTCACGATTGTTCCTTCTCCAAAATGATGCGGAGAAAACAATCTATAGTATTCTGCTAACGTGTGACGTTTAATAAATACTCTCACGATTGTACCTTTAAACCCCTTTCATCATGGGCCCAGTGCAAAAGTTGCTGACTAACTGCCTACACTAAGGTCTCCATTCTCAGTGACTTGAGTGACCTAAGGGAACCTGTAAAAGAGATAACAATACACTTGGTGAGAGCACCTGTCCCTGACCTCCATTGGATGGGTTTAGGCTGACATCCTCACTCAGATACATGACAGTGAACTAACTCTGTCATGGGCAGAGGAGCTATTCACTCTGGTCTGCGGTGGATTAAGACCAGGACAGAGCAAAATGCAAAGTGTAGACCCCCAGCAGACCTCACTGGAAGATCCCACCTTTGGACATTCTCCCCATCCCCAATCTCCCCAAATATCATCCCATTTCACTATTCCCCATCAGCGGAACCACCTGCCTTTTTACACTAGTTAATCTTAACAATGCGACTGCCTATTGTCGCTGATATTCCTTGACTACCTAACCACAATGCAACAACACTATGTTATAGTTCTAAACTATATTCTTAAGCTATTCCACATTAATTATAGCTGATGCAATCTATAAAATACCTTATGCCGTCCTGACTCAACCTCTGAATCGAATACACCATTTGCTATAAAATACACATGTTAAGCAATACCGAACACATGCGATTCTATTCAACACGGATCGAGCCAGCTATCACTTCTGCCTACTTCAACTGTTTGAGCTACACTAGCCAAAAACAAATCATGTTTTTGTCACCAAGATCTGGGAGTGTTCTAGTGAATTTCTTTTGATGTCAACACATCAGATGATTCCAAGGGTAGACTATCCATTTCAGAATAAGATCTAATCTACCTTGTTTTTTAATCAATGTTCCCAGTTGTCTCCTCCTGTCCGGACACACAAAACAAGCCCGCGTATTACAACCACCTGGTAACAATTTCCTGACTGGTGGGGATATTTTAAAGGACGGTGTATTGATTTATCACACCGAACCTCCTAGTAAACAACTACAGATGTTACTCTGACTGTCCTTGGTATTTTTGACATCTGATTGTAACTTGGAGTGAATTCACGACATACAGTCGAAACTGTAGCATTCTTGTATTAAGGTCGGGATGCTCTTTGGCGTTGGTCAATGACCCTAGGACTACATGGACATAGAAAAGAGAGAGAGAGAGAGAGAGAGAGAGAGAGAGAGAGAGAGAGAGAGAGAGAGAGAGAGAGAGAAGGGAGACCATTTTAGCCTTCAGATGCAATTTTGACGATGTATTGGAATCAGTCCTATATGTGGTAATCATTGTGAGTTAGCTCTCCTGCTAATATATTGGTCTTGGAAACGGGTTTCTGTGGAACGACGCAGAGAGCCGTATGGACACATAGTGAGGTAACGAAAGTGTAGATTTGAGACATGATAACTTCGCTGGTTAGGACAGTGGTTACGTGACATGTCATGTTACATGAGTCGCCTAAGGTCGAGTTGGGACAGTTTGTTGTGTTCTTGTGAACTATTATAATCTGATAGTTTGCTTTATACACTCGTTGGTATATGACCCGCTAGTTGTTCGGTAAAAGACATGTGCTTCCTCGAATGGTGACGGTGATCACAGCTATACTCTATGACAATGAGCAAGGCTTAGTCGGACACTATGCTGAATTGTTTACACGCGGTTATGTCGCTTTAGAGGCCTTCTTAGGTTGTGTTGATAGGAGGTTGTCCACTGGAGCTACCCGGTGACACTCGGACTACACTGACATATAAAAAGAGAGAGAAGGAAAATCATTTCAGACTTCGGTTGCGATGTTTACGAGTTAGTGGGTGTATCTCTTCACTGTATGTTTCATGTGACACAGACAGATGGTCATGCCATTAATATATTCTACTGAGGCTTGTATCTCTAACGCAACGCCATTGATATGATACTAGTGTTTAAGACCCATCCACTCAATCAATCATGTGCCATGCCGGAAAGCGTGGTCGGTCATGACTCGCCATTTCACTCGATCATCCACTACAGACAGTAATAACCGCCATTATAACACACATTCTGACACTTTTCATTAGATATATAGTGGGAAAACCCAAGGTCTTCTGACGATAAGATTCGTAAATATGTATCAAGTTGTCGATGGTAGATCTCCTAGCCCGTGCCACCTTTTTTACGTTTCACGTTACACATAAAAAATACTATTTTATTTATTACCTCGTATATACTATTACTTTTGGTATTTACAAGAAATTCCTAAATACCAGTCACGGTACACAACCTGAAGTGCTATCGACAGACACAACATCAGTGCTCAACACGCTTGTGTCTGGGAAGTTGCCAGTTCTAAGGACACTATTTTCTGAACGTAGCAGTCAGTATAATATCACAATAGAGCTGATGCCATCCCACTGTGGCGTACCCGAAAACGCCGGAGTTGCTCGATTGGTTAAGGAAGGGGCAAAATATGAACAGCACACGCACACACACACACACACACACACACACACACACACACACACACACACAGTCACACACATGCACATTCACGCGCGCAGACACATAATCTCTCATGCACACATTCAAGCACCACATTCACGCACGCACACACACACACACACACACACACACACACACACATTTACGCCCACACACGCATATAGACACACTTAAGCAAGGTATCACCTAATTTTATCAGAACGAGAAAAGAAAGAGATGACTGAAATAGCGGGTGTATGAGAAAGAGAGAGAGACAGAAAGAGCGAGAGAGAGAGAAAGAGAGAGAAAGAGAGAAAAAGAGAAAGCGAGAGAGAACATGACCCCCCCCCCCCCACACACACACACACAGATACACGGCGGTTCAAGACAATTTATTGTGGATGATCGAGAGTTGCTGAGAGTCTACGCCAATCGGCACTTCACATGCCGCTGATGATGGTTATCATTACATTGCAACAAGCACGATTAGTTAATGAATAGGTTTCGCAGGCGTTTAACGCGTGATATTTGAAAATTCATCGCCCACATTGCATACTCACACGGAATATCTGTAAAGTTACATGTAATTTATCAGAACGAGAAAAGAAATCGATGAGTGAAAAAAGAAGCAAAAGACGAGCAGGCTGATGCACGGATACATTCACACGCGCACACACACACACACATACACACACACAAACAAATAACACACACACACACAGGCACACACACACACACACACACACACACACACACACACACTCACACACACATGGACCGGAAGTAATCAACCGGATGAAATCCAGAAGTGACATCGAAAGCACCAAAAAGCCCGCCAAATTTAAAAAAAATGAGGTCCGTTCTCGCAAGATCGCACAGGGGGCGGAATAACAAACATATAAGCATTTATGGAGGGGGCCGCGACATAAACCGCCACAAATGCTACCTGAAATGTGCAAATATAACTACTTATCAAACCTGTGTCATTAGTACTCTTCTTATGGCAGTGAAGCCTGGAAAACTTACTCACACCAAGAGAAACGTTTAAACAGCTTTCATATACGGTGTCTGCGAAGAATTCTTGGTATTAAGTGGCAAGACAAAACCACAAATACGGAAGTATTGGAAAGATCAGGTTGTGTGACTGTCTATTCCATGCTCAGCCTTCGTACACTTAGATGGATAGGACATCTTAGGAGGATGGATGATAGTAGAATACCAAAGGACATCTTTTTTTGTGGTGAATTACACATGGGTAAGAGATCTCAGCATCGGCCTCTACTAAGATACAAAGATGTGTGTAAGCGGGACATGATTGATACAGGCATTGATAATGCACAATGGGAGCAAGTCGCCTCTCAACGAGTTGTATGGAGGGCAAACATCAGAAATGGAATAAAGACAAAGGATTACATTGTTGCAGATAAGTCATACACCGAGGGTGTGAGACGTAAGATGGGGCATGATATTGGAAATGACCACGTGTTCATATGCACCCACTGTGAACGAACATTTACAGCGCGAATTGGCCTTATCAGTCACATTCGCTACCTCCATGGGTAATAGTTATTATGCCTTTTTGAAACACAAATTATCGTCTGTCAAGACGGAAAGGTGCCAAGATGGTAGTCAGTTTAATAGTTACGCTGTAAGTTAGACAGATAGTTAGTCAGTTAGTTAGTCAGTTAGTTAATTAGTTAGTTAAGTAGATAGTTAATAAGTTAGTTAGTTAATTAGTTAGTTAGTTAGTTAGTTAGTTAGTTAATTAGTTAATTAGTTAGTTAGTTAGTTAGTTAGTTAGTTAGTTAGTTAGTTAGTTAGTTAGTTAGTTAGTTATTTGTAGGAGTATTACCCTTTCACGAAAGGAGATGAAGCCTTACTACAAACCTTTGAGAACAACGTTTTAAGACGCATCTTTGGACCCATTAGGGATACACAAAGTGTAGAGTGGTAAAGAAGAACATTTATGATCTGTTTAAGTCCCCGCTAATCACTGGTATCATGAAGGCTAATAGACTACAATGGCTGGGGCATATAGAAATAATGGAAGAAAATAGGGAAACAAAACTCGCTTACACTCAGGAAATAAATGACCGTAGACCCCGAGGTAGACCAAGAAGACGGTGGAGAGATAATATATATACAGACCTACAAGCACTTGGAATCAACGACTGGCAAGAGAGAGTCAACCAGAGAGACGAATGGAGACGGATTGTATCTGCAGCAAAGAACCTCAATGGCTCGGAACGCTGAAGAAGAAGAAGAAGAAGAAGAAGAAGAAGAAGAAGAAGAAGAAGAAGAAGAAGAAGAAGAAGAAGAAGAAGAAGAAGAAGAAGAAGAAGAAGATTATCCTTGCACTCCGGATATGTCCATAGGTGCTCAGATTCTCCACTATACATGCATATCAACGTTTTGCGGCTAAAAGTGCCAGTTCTGTATTGTTTGACAAGACCCCCTCATTCTATCTATCTGCCTATCTTTTGTCTGACCGTGCAATATTTCTCCAAAGACTCTCATCCTACACAACGACCTTTTTCTTATATATTTGTAGATTGTCCTAGCCATTTGCAGGGAAGCGTTGCTAGTTACTAGGTATTCGCAACATTCGCTCCAGGAACCATATGTATGTTGCTTCCAAGTTTTTTTTCCAAAATGGATGCAAATGATCAAAACACACATTTAATACATTTACTATTACCTGTTGTAATTAAGAAATTGTGAATGAAATATATATATATATATATATATATATATATATATATATATATATATATATATATATATATATATATATATATATATATATATATATATATATATAACTTACTGCATTTCTTCGCAAGGAGACCAATATTCGTAATAACATCTGAATTTTGATTGCAAGTGGTATCCTTTTTAATACATTTTGCATATGTATCGCCTTCTCTGAAATAATACACAAATTATAAAATTATAAATTGTACTTTGCTTCAGAATTATTTTGTCTCTGTATTGTTTAAGTCTGTCAAAACGACAGACAGATTTGACTGACATACATTTAGGAAGACAGACAATCAGACAGCTAGACAGATACACAATTAGGTAGGTAGAATGAATGACCGAACGAACGAACTAACGAATTTTATTTTCAAATGGTCACACATTCGGTAGGCAGGACTGTGCTACATTTCGCGCTTCCAATCACTCATCTTTCGTATATCAGTTATCTATTGCGCATGTTGCATTCACATAGGAAATAAAAAAAAGCATTGTCAAATGAAAGTTGTAAACATAAACAATGTTATGAGTCAGGCGGGTAGCAAGGCACACAAACACACGCACAAGCATAAAATCATGCATACATACATGTATACCTGCTTACAACATTTACACAATCTCTCACATGTATGCGCCAAAACAAAAACTCGTATTCATATATACTCACGCACAATCACTCAATCACTAAGACAAGTTTACTTACACATGCATACATACTCTATCAACTCTCTCTCTCTCTCTCTCTCTCTCTCTCTCTCGGGTGCAACCCATAAGTGCTACGTTCTCCTCCTAACTCAAACTTGAGGCAGGAGAAACTCAGCTCAGTGCACGAACTCCGTAGTACCGACGAGGATCCTGAAATACTTTGGGTAGATTTTTAACTCGAAATGTTGCCCGGACAGCGCCTTTAGGATACTCTTTTTCGATTTCCAACTGCCAAGGGATGTTTTACTTGCGCAACAATACACACGGGCGTCCGATCTCACTACCCAGAGACCAGAGGGAATTTTATTACTAGAAGTCCACAAGAAAAAATCCCGGTCATCACCGGGGCTTTAACTCGGGACCTCCAGCACTCGAGGAGGACACCATACCTCGATACCACGCAGCTCCCTTAATAGATCAAGAAGGGTTAATTATTCTTATTGCTGACGAATAATTATGAGCTAAAGAAAAGAATGAACTAATTTACCTGGGATTAAATTTTGACAATTTTCCTTCGGAAAAGTTTTCTCCGTAATCTCGTATACTCTCGCGAGTAACGTGACGACGGTGAGCATCAGCAGTGGTTCGAATCGCGTCGGTAAATTACGGGGTATGTGAGCCGGCCACTCAGAAAGCAATGGCAAACTACTGAGCGTAATCTTGCCAAGAAATCAACATACTGATGCTGACAGCGATGTCCTGTAAAGGATATGCAAAACATTTTCCTTCGGAAAACAGGATGGATTAAGAATTGATTTTAGAAGCTTCAACATATTCGGAAATATTAGAATGCTTGGTCATGGGAGTTAATTTGAAGCGGGCGATTTTCTTATGCGCCTGAATTGCCATTGAACCAATACCAATTGTGAAGCAATATTTGTAATATCAAAAATTTGGACATTTTAAAAAATATAAAGAGATGATCTTTTAAGACTCCTTCTATAGATTCAACTATTATGATGGTTTTGCTTTTGAAAAATGAGTTATCGATATTTTACCATCTACACAATGCGAGGGGACTACACTATACGACAATCGACAGATGACTATCTTCACGGCCTAGGAAAATAAATACATTGTTGATGAGAAATATTTAAGAAGGGCGATCAGCAGAAGACCTTGAAGAGGGAGAAGGCCTTTGCCAGGGGAGATGGTTTTAGCAACGACCTGAGAGGACGCACGCTCTGTCACACAAGTCAACGATATGGATTCATTGGCGTCAAAGTCCTCTGTCCACATCTCTCTAAGAACATTAATAACATTGGCCCGATCCATGGACTGGCCACCCTCTTTTACCTTGCGGTATCGAGGGGAAGCAAAAACAGCGAGAGAGTGTCCTTTTATTGGTTTCATATATCGAGATACCCATGGACTCTGTTATTCCCTATATCCATCGTTTACGTGGCCGGCCTTTTCTTCTACTTTCATGTCGTCTGTGCATCATTGCTTGCTGTGGTACACTGTTAGTTGGTAATATAATTTCCCGCCAAGACATTTACTTTGTTGACTATTGGTAAAATCTAGCGCTGCTGTAACCCCCACTTCATTCCTCATTTCGACTTTTCTAATTGTCTCTCTTCCTAATACATTGAGTATTCTTCTAAGGAATCTTATTTCTATTGTGATTTTGCTTTTCTCTTTTTTTGTTGTCATTATCCAGGTTTCGCATTGGTAGCATGGAGTTGGTTGGAAGATTGTATTGTAGAGTGCTTTCTTACTAACTACTGATATGTGTGTGTTCTTTAGTTGTGTCACTGTCATTTACTGCCTATATTGTACCTTGCGATGTATGGAGGGGGATCTTGAGCCTGAGGAATTACAGTCACCTGGCTAGTGCTGTCACCACGAACTGTGCAGGTTAGGAGGGTTTTCTTTTTGCCACCGATAGAAAACAAAATCCACAACTTACCCAGGATGCGAACCCGGGTCTCCGAAGGAGAATCCGGCATTCTAGGCACTCGGCAAGCCACTCCTCCGTTCTTTAGAACTGGTACGATTTTACCAATGTGTTGGTTTGCCTTATTGCATCTATTTTCGATCTCGTCTTTTGATTTGCCATTTGATTATATAGTTCCTAAGTACGTGAAGCTCATTACATGTTTCAGGGGTGTTCTTTAAGATGCATCTTCGTTGTTTTTTCTTCTTTGGTTACATTATCGTTGGCCTGTATCAGTGTGTATTTTATTTATATGTCGCGTTTCTTAGTGGTATTTGGTGAGATTTTCCCATACATCGTGATACGCTCGGGAGCAGTAATCTCCCTTTACCAATACCATAGCAAACGTAAAGATAATCTAGACCCCGTTGTATACTTGCACAGACACCATCATGCTGCATACGCAAGATGTGCTGGCAAAAGCCCCGCCTTGGAGCAAGCACAACAGGAGGCTTCTGACCCTTATCCATAAACACTCAGCGACAAATGTTTCGGCCCCGCTACCTTATTGTCACTCTCAGGGAACTGGCCCGTCCGGATCATGACTCCCTAGCGTCTTTCTCCTGTTGTGTGTAGACACCGTCGAGACGTTCTTTATCGTGAACTTCCCATATCGACATCGCTAAGTGTGTCAGAGCAAACGAAATCCCACCCTAGGAGGGCATACATTGGGCATACATCATCTACAAGCGTTGTCAGTGCACTGTGACTGACTGCGGGAAAGCCAATACGACACATGGCAAATCGGTTACAACTGACTGACTGAAATAGGTGGTAACAGAAAGCTCACAAACACCACATAAAACGGTTGAGTTGAGTCATGAACAGACATGACAGCACTCGGGACTTTCCCATATGCCGTTAGTCCTCATCTTTAACATCCCGCGAAGAATCCCAGTAGTAAGCTACCAGTTGCAATTTGACTACGTGTCCGTCTGGCCTTTCCTCGGAGTGTTGAGTGTCTGTCAGACTCAGGTCACTCTCTACATCGCTATTCTCTCCAGGCAATGATAGTGTATATGTTCTTCCATTCTATACACAAAGTTCTGAAAGACCCTAACCACATCTGCCTTATAGAGCATCAGTACAGAAATACCTGCTACCTACCTACCTACCTACCTATCTACCTATCTACCTACCTACCTACCTAGAATAACCATGAACATTAAAACATCTCAAAATGTATCACCAAGCAAAAACCACAAATTGAAATTATCAACTTACACGCATTGAGCAGCTGAAGATTTTGCAGACTGGAAAGGTTTGTAGTCACAGGACGGACCAGTGCAAGCTGAATTAAGCTTGTTCCCAAGATCAAGAATATCCTGAAAGGCTGATTTTCGTGGTCACAATGAAATCGGAGAATTTGTTAAATGACAATGAAATGTGTATTTATGTTGTTTTATGTATGTTCAGCATGCTCCATGGAGAAGGTGTTACAGACTCAGTTTGTAATCCCGCTTACCCGCCTTCGAAATACAGCTGCCGGCTATTTGTCTTGCTTTTTTACGAAATGGTATGGGTGCCGGTCGCTCAGAAAGCAATGACAAACTACTTAATTTAAAATTGCCAAGAAATTATAACACCAAAACCTGCTGGTTTTGACTGCGACGTCCTGTTAAGGATAGAAAGTAAACTTTTTAATGCATGTTCTGTGTTCATTCGCGTACAAGATTTTTTTATTTAGTAGATAACCATTTGACAAAAATGAGGTACTCTAAAAGCTGATCCTGAGTGGTACATATAATGTTGACATAGTGATCCTTGTTGATTGGTCGGTGGTGAGAGGCGGACGGAGTGATTGGAGTTTCACTGCAAAGGCAATTGGGCGAATATTGAAAAAAGAAAGTATGGCATATGAGGTTACGACCTCCAGCATGAGAATGGAGGTGGAGGTAGTCACAGCAGCATATGATATGGTCAGAGACACATTGTCACCGGTCACTAGGAAGGAGAACAGTGAGGTTAAGATGGAGGATATTAGACGGGTACCCAAACATGCTAAATACACAGCGCCAGGTTCGGATGGGGTGAGGTTCTCCCATATGTATAACATGAATAATGGGGACTTGGAGGAGATGGCTCTTTGTTTCAGCCTAGGCATGAATAAGGTGGAAATACCCCAGGATTGGCAGCACAGCTACCTGGTCCCACTCCAAAAACCAGGTAAGGATCACTCCAGACTTAATGAATACGGAATCAAAACCCTGCAAAACAGCTTTGACAAAGTTCTCGAAAAGATAGTAGTGCGTAGGCTCCAGCGACATTTGGAAAAATGTAATCTGTTTTCCAAAGAGCCCAGGAGTTACAGGCCTGGGAAGGACACGTGGGCCAAAGCGGCAACTTTTTCATTCAATGTGTACGAGGGTTTCCAGGATAAACAAGGGACAGTGGCTGTAGCTCTTGACCTGGAGGATGCGTATAACAGGGTCAGGTATGATCGTTTGATGTACACTCTGTTGGACATGAAGGTCTGTCCTTGCCTTGCCAGTCATTTATGAGCGTAAGTTTGAACTGCACATGGGTTCCTGGACTTCTCTATTCTGTTCTATTATACCTGGGTTGCCACAGGAATCTGCCATCTCCCCAGTGCTCTTTAATGTCTACACCAGCAAAGTCGCAGCTAATGAGTCACCAGGTGTTGGTAGAATCTTGCCATTTCCAGATAATGTGCTGGTGCACAGACCGGACAGGGACAGGGACAGTTTGGCTGCAGATTTACATGTGGCAGTAAACAGGGTGGCGGAGTTGTGCATGGACAGTGGGGCCGTAATAAATCCAGACAAGGCATCGGTTGTGTGGTAGTCCTTGGATAACCGGATTGTGATGGCAGGTGTCCCAAGTACTATATTGAATTGATGTCCTCTAAGTATATATATATATATATATATATATATATATATATATATATATATATATATATATATATATATATATATATATATATATATCATATACATTGTTCGCATATCCTTTATAGGATATCGCAGTCAACATCAGCATCTTTCAGCTGGTTGTTGATTTCTTGGCAACATTACGCTCAGCAGTATGCCATTGCTTTCTGAGCGACCGGCTCACATACATACCCCGTAAGTTACCGACGCGGAGAGAACAGCTACCAATTCTCGCGCAAGGTCACGTTGCTTACGAAAGTATACGAAATTACGGAGAAAGTCGTGTAACCTCTAGACCAGAGAGACCGGCTGTCCTCTTAGAAGAGAGAGTAAATTGAAATACTTAGGTATCACCTTTGACAGGTGTATGTCTTTTAAGGATCATGGTGAGAGTTTGGTGGTGAAGGCTGGTAGGGGAATACATGCACTGAGAGCGATGGCAGTAACCGGGGTAGAGCAGAGGATGCTTTGCAGGCTCTTTCAGCAGTTAATAGAATCTGTCATTGAGTATGGTTTATGGCTGCTGACAGTATGGAAGAGCCAGCTTGAAAGATTAGAGTGCTTACAGAATGCGGCCGTGCGAGTGATCCTGGGTTGCACAAAGGACACACCAATTATATGCATGAGGCATATCCTAGCGCTACCAACAATGGCGGATAGGTAGAGGGTCCTTCAAGCCAAATGCTACCTGTGAGTTGCTGCAGATAGGCATCACCTCCTGCATGAAGCCATTGATATGGTCAAGAGTCATAGAATAAGACGAGAAAGATCTTGGATCGCACAGGCAGAAATATCTATACGTCACGTGTGTGATCTAGAGATCATCAATCTTAAAAAAAGAGTGGGTTGAAGTACCGGAAGACATAACGCACTGGCACAATATAATAGTAACACTGCGTCGTGAGTACAGAGAATGGGCAGCAGGCCGCCCAGAATTTGAGGTGCAACAACTGATCTAGAGTAACACACATCAATTTGACATAGTGACCTATACTGATGGGTAAGTTGTGAGAAACTGACGGAGTGGTTAGGGTGTCATTGCGAAAGCTAATGGGCGATTCTTAAAACAGGAGAGTCTGGATTATGAGGCTACCACCTCCAGCATGAGAATAGAGATGGAAGCAGTTACAGCGACATTCCGTTGGTTAGACGTGACCACTGCAACACGCATTGTCTTCATCACGGACACAAGGTGTATGCATAGTAAGGTGGAGAAAGGAATGTTTCGTGTGGAATGGCTCACCTCGCTCAGAGGTCACATATTGTGAGAAGTGTATGGATCTTTTGCCCTGCCATGCGAGAGTGCGGGAGAATGTACTGGCTGATAGGCTGGCCGGGAATGTACCTCCTGGTGGTAGGTTACTTATGGACAAATTGGAGGTGGTCGTGCGCCCGTGGGACAAGGTGGAGAAAGTGGGGGAAGAAATTGAGAACCCGTATGTGGAAAGGATGAGACTCTGGGGGACTGGCAGGCTTTCTGGTAGAATCTCAAAATTGAGATGGAAGACCAGGAGAACTTTCAATCAGATAACGGTAGGAACGATTAGTACTGTGACCCTTCGCTGGCTGTTGAACGACGGGACGTATAGAGTATAAGAATGTCCTGAGTGTAGTGATGTCAGTTCTTAGCTTAACTCAACTCAACTCATTCAACTACAAAAAAATGAACCTTGTGAATATTAACAATGGTTAATGATTTCTCTTGTTGATATAAGATACATAAGATTTTTTTTTGGCTGTTTACGATATACTAGGCAATTTTACATTCAGCAGTTTGTCATTGTTTTCTGAATTACTGATGCTCATACCATTGTTTGAAAACCAGCGCAAGATGGTGTGCTTCCAAATCGTCTGGAGTAGTCTTTAGACAGCAGTATGCGGGATTGTGAATCGCGTTCGTAGGCCCATTGCCAAAGCGCCAGGTAAGAGAGAACAAAATACCACACAGACCCGTGTGTCCAAGTCTGAACTCACAGACACTAACGTTCTATCTATCTATACTCTATGGATCTGTACATTAGACCATCCGTCAAACATCCTGTCGGCCTGTCTTGCGGTCTGTTTGTTTGTCCGTCTGCCAGTCTGTTGGTCTGTTTGTATGTATGTATGTCCGCCTGACCGTCTATTTATCTATTGTTCTTCCTGTATGTTTATCTGCCTGTCTACATGTGTGTCTGTTTCTGAGAGAGATAATGTAACGATTTGACAGCGAATGACGAACAATCAATATGCATACGGTAGTTGAGTTGAATTGAGTCTAGAACCGACATCACTGCATTCAGGATATTCCCATACGTGCTACGTCCCCTCGCTCAACAGCCAGCGAAGAGTCATACTACTAATCGTTCTCACCGCTATCTGATTGAAAGTTCTCCTGGCCTCCCCTCTCAGTTTTGAGTTTCTTCCAGAACCGCTGCCGATCCTGCGCAATCTCATTCTTGCAACATATGGGTTCCCAATATGTTCCTCCACCTTCATCTGGTCTCACAAGCGTACGACCACCCCCCCCCCCCCACCCCCGCCCTTGTTGTGCAATCGGTAAATGCCAATAAGGGCGTAGTCTCTCCCAGCAGAAGAGGAAGTGTGTGGACACGTTTTGTCCCTGTTGTCAGTTGCTTAGAAGCACGTTAGGAAAGTCATCAGCTACGGACACTTGGACAATCTCAACAATGTAGACTCCAATGGAACGGCCGTCATTGATCTGATTCATGGAGGTATGTTCCAATGAACTGTCATTTCTTGCCCGCTCTAGGTGTCAACTGTTCATCTTCAATGCCGTAATGGTAGATCCTTTTGAAGCGACCATACACACACATACACACACACACACACACACACACACACACACACACACACACACACACACACACACACACACATAACAACACACACAATCATAAAAACACAAATGCACACACAAACAACCGCTCACACATAAAAACACAAACACGCACACACAAACACACACATACACAACCGCAAACACATAAAAACACACAATCATGAACACACAAAAACAACAGATACAAACACAAACAAATAAACACACACAAACACACACAGACACGTAGACACACACAGACACGCAGACACACATAAATCACAAACATGCAAACACAAACATTGAGACACAAACACATAACAACGCAAGTACACAAACACAAACTCACAAATATATGCTCACAAAGAAACACACACACACACACATACACACACACACACGCGCCCACACACATGCAAATAAACACACAAATACACACAAAAACGGAAGCGCACAAACTCAAACACACAAACACAAACTAATACATAAAGATAAATAAATGTTTGCATATCCTTTACAGGACATTGCTGTCAACATCAGCATCTTTCAGCTGATTGTTGATTTCTTGGCAAGATTACGCTCAGTAGGTTGCCATTGCTTTCTGAGCGGCCGGCGCACATACCCCGTAAGTTACCGACGCGATTCGAACCACTGCTGATTCTCACCGTCGTCACGTTACTTACGAGAGTATACGAGATTACGGAGAAAAGTCGATAACCTCTAGGCCAGGAAGCCGGCAATACATAAAGATACAAACAGGAAAGCGGACACAAAAACTATCACACACAAATTAAACTTACAAACAAACACAAGCACAAATAAACACACAGAAACAAAAATAATAACAAACACAAACACTCACACACAAACACAAACACATATACACAAACACACATACACAAGCAAATAAGACAAATACGTTAACACAAACACAAACAATCACATACACAAACACACAAGAACATAAACTTGCTATCACACGAACACACTCACGCAAGCACACACACACGCAACTATATACACACAGACGCGCAAGCACACAAATTCAAACACACTCAAGCACACATAAACAAACATATACACACAAACAATGACACAAACACACACACACACACGCACACACAAACACATACACAACAATACACACTTATGCACACACAAACACAAACACAAACAAGTAAACACACAAACAGATACACACAAAAAGACACACACACACACACACACACACACACATACACACACACGTAAGCAGACAAACACACACATGTGAAGTATCATCACATCTCAAAGACGGCATCTATGCATGTGTACCGCCATCGGTCATCTGGAGTTACTCTATATGCAAATAAACAGTATCTTCATCATATGCCATCCAGCTTGCGGCGGCTTCCATGTCTCTGGACAGATCTCGGGTCTTAGAGTTCTTGATCAACTCTGCTGATGATGTTTCTCCATGTCACAGTCCCAGTCCATCCAGCATAATTTCTCTCGGTCTGTCTCTGCCTCTTTCCCCATTGGTCTTTCCAAATTTCACGATATTTTCATCATATGACAAAAGCGTACTGTTTGTCTCTTTATTATAGTTAGCTAGTGAGTTAGTGAATCAGTCAGTCAGTTAGTTAGTTAGTCGGCTAGCTAGTCAGTTTGTTATATAAGCAGTAAGACAGTCAGTTAGTTAGTAAGTAAGTAAGTAAGTAAGTTAGTTAGTTAGTTAGTTAGTTAGTTAGTTAGTTAATCAGTCAGTTAGTTAGTCACTAAATTAGATAGTCATTGAGTCAGTCTGTAAGTTAGTCAGTCTGTGATCCTGTCAGTCAATCAGTTAGTCAGTCAGTTAGTTAGTTAGTTAGTTAGTTAGTTAGTTAGTTAGTTAGTTAGTCTGCCCATCAGTGAGTCAGCCAGGTAATTAGTTAATTAATCAGTTAGTTAGCTAGTCAGTTATTCAGTCAGTTATTCAGTCAGTTAGTTACTCAGATAGTTAGTCAGTGAGTCAATCCGTTAGTTAGTTAATTAGTTAGTTAGTCTGTGAGTTAATTAGTTAGTTAAGCAATTAGACAGCTACGTAGCTAGTTAGCTGTTAAATTAGTCATTGAGTCAGTCTGTTAGTTAATTTGTTTGTCAGTGAAGGAGTGAGTTAGATAGATAGTTAATTAGTTAGTTAATTAGTTAGTTAGACAGTAAGTACTTAGTTAGTCAGTGAGTCAGTTAGTTAGCTAGTAATCAGACTGTGAGTTAGTTACTCAGTCAGTTCGTTAGTTAGTTCGTTAGCTAGTTAGTCATGAGTCAGTCAATTAGGTAGCTCATTAGACAGTGAGTGAGTGAGTGTGTGAGTGTATTAGTTAGATAATTATTCAGTTAATTATATAGACAGTGATTGAGTGAGTGATTGAGTTAGTTAGATATCTAGTGAGTAAGCTAGGTAGTTGGTCAGTCAGACAGTTAGTTAGTTAGTTAGTTAGTTAGTTAGTCAGTGAGTGAGTGATTGAATTAGTTAGTTAGTTAGTTAGTCTGTGAGTCAGTCAGTCACTTAGTCACTTAGTCAGTGAGTCAGTCAGTCACTTAGTTGGTTAGTCTGTTGGTTAGTTAGTTCGTTAGTTAGTGAGTTAGTAAGAAAGTCAGTTAGTTATTTTGTTCGTTAGTTAGTCAGTCAGTCACTTACTTAGTTAGTTAGTCAGTTAGGTAGCTAGTTACTTCGTTAGTTAGTGAGTCAGTTAATAATCTGGTTAGTTAGTTACTTCGATAGTTAGTTAGTTAGTTAGTTAGATAGTTAGTTATTTAGATAGTTAGTTGGTTAGTTAGTTAGTTAGTCAGTCAGTCATTTAGTCAGGGAGTCAGTTAGTCACTTTGTTAGTTAGTCAGTTAGTTAGTTAGTAAGTCCGTTAGTTAGTCAATCAGTCAGTTACTTAGTTAGTTAGTTAGTCAGTTAGATAGCTAGCTAGGTAGTGAGTCAGTTAGCAAGAAAGTTAGTTAGTTAGTTATGTAGTGAGTTAGTTAGTTAGCCATTTAGTCAGTTAGTTAGTTAGTTAGTTAGTTACTTAGTTAGTTAATTAGTTAGTTAGTTAGTTGTTAGTTAGTCAGATAGTCAGATAGTTCGTTAGTTAGTGAGTCAGTAAGTCAGTTCGTAAGTTAGTGAGTCAGTTAGAAAGTTAGATAGTATGTTAGTTAGTTCGTTGGTTACATCGTTAGTTAGTTCGTTAGTTAGTGAGTCAGTTACTAAGTCGGATAGTTCGTTTGATAGTGAATAAGTTAGTAAGTTAGTAATTTAGGTTGTTCGATAGTTAGTGAGTCAGTAAATAAGTTAGTTATTTAGTTATTCAGTAAGTTACACAATTAGTTAGTTAGTGAGTCAGTTAGTAAGTTAGTTAGTTTGTTAGTCAGTTAGTTAGTTAGATAGTTAGTTAGTTAGTAAGTTAGTTAGTGAGTCGGTTAGTTAGTTACTAAGTTAGTAAGTAAGATAGATTATTCGTAAGTTAGTGACTCAATTATTAAGTTAGTTAGTTAGTTAGTCAGTTAGTCAGTTAGATACTAATAAGTAAGTAAGTAAGTAAGTTAGGTAGTTAATTAGTTAGTTAGTTAGTTAGGTTGTTAGTTAGTTAGGTAGTTAGTTTGTTAGCTAGTGAGTTACTTAGTAAGTCAGTTAGTGAGTCAGTAAGTTAGTTAATGAGTCAGTTAGTAAGTTAGTTCGTTAGTAAGTAAGTTTGTCAGTTAGTGAGATAGTTAGCTAGTTATTTCGTTATTTAGTAAGTAAGTTAGTCAGTGAGCTAGTTAGCTAGTTAGTTCGTTATTTAGTGAGCCAGTTAGTAAGTTAGTTAGTTAGTTTGTTTGTTAGTTAGTCTGTCAGTCAGTTAGTTAGTCAGCTAGATAGTTGGATAGTCAGTGACTCAGTCAGTCAGTTAGTTAGTTAGTTATTCAATGTGTCAGCTGGTTGGTTAATTCAGTTAGTTAGTTAGTTTTTCAGTTATTCAGCTAGTTTGCTAGTTAGTTCTTTTGTCAGTCAGTTAGTTACTTAAGTAGTTAGTCAGTCAGGCAGTTAGTTGTTTAGTCAGTGTTTGAGTGATTTAGAAAGTTAGTTAGTTAGTTAGTTAGGTAGTTAGTTAGTTAGTTAGGCAGTGAGTCAGTCATTTAGTCAGCTAGTTAGCTAGTTAGTTTGTTAGCTTGTTGTTCGTTTATTAGTCAGTCAGTCAGCTAGATAGTTGGATAGTCAGTGAGTCAGTCAGGCAGTTAGTTGTGTAGTCAGTGTTTGAGTGATTTAGAAAGTTAGTTAGTTAGTTAATTATGACATATGCCTGGGTCATTGACATTGAGGTGAGTGACTTTTGTAGCGGGACTACGAGAAAAACAACCAGCCATGAGAAAGAATAGACGAAAGTTGGAGACAGTGAGGTGAGTGACCGGGCTACGAGAAAAACAACCAACCCTGAGAAATAATGGTGAGGGTGAGTGGAGACCCCCAGGGTGGATGGGGAGAGAGACAGTTTTAGGCTGGGGTGCAATGTTGTGGGGAGCCCAGGGAGGGGCTAGACAGTAGGGTTATAAGACAGTGAAAAACATTGACTGGGGAGTTGCGGCTGAGACCGACTGAGGGTCGGTTCGTGTGTTTTGGACAGTGGATGTTTAGATACCGAGCGGGTCGGTAGTCTAAGGATAGGAGCGGAGTTAGAGATCTCCGTCTTGTGTTGTTCTCCGAGTTGTTGAATGGAGGCCTAAACCCAGAGTGGGTTGAAGAGTTAGTGTAGGCCTGGACCCAGTGCGTGGGTTGTATTATGTGAGGTCCAGCCGTGGATCGTAGCTGGATAACTGTAGGCCTAGACCCAGTGTGTGGGTTGTATTGTGTGAGGCCCAGCCGTGGATAGTAGCTGAATAATTGTCTGGTGGATTTAAGATCAAGCAGGCCTTGAGAAGACAGTGATGTATGCGTGTTAAGCTGTGAGGATGATATGGATATTCTATGGATTATATTGTTTCTGGATATAGAGTTATGTTCCGTTTGTCCGTGTTCTTTCTGTATTAAAGGATTATGTGCAAAAATCAATCTTGTTCACTGACTGATGGATGTGTACTACTGGGGTGAGTTGCATTGTGAGACAGCTGGCTAGCTCTACTTACACCCCATAATGACATACAAAGAACATTGAAACTTAGACAACGACCATGTCACTCAGTTATTATAAAGAACAATGTGACATTATCTGGGAGGCTTCGTCCGATCAAGAACAATATAGACATTGTTGTCATTCCATTTATCTGTGATCTCGTCGATTAGAGAGACTACTAAGATCAGAGACATTAGTCGGATGCCCAATTACAACGACAATTATGGCACAAGGAATAAACACAATTTTCAGTAGACGGTCAATGCCAAAAGTGTCCGAGAAGTAATACAGAGTTCACGAGAAACCAGGTAAATTTGACACCAGGCAGTAGTGCTGAAGCTAGCAGACAGTTCACGAAAGGCCACCACAGTACATCAAAAACAGCCAGCGCGCGGCAAATACACAACAGACTGTGAGTGATTTCGTAGCGAAGTCCTGTGCGCGCTGAAGACAGGTGTACGGTGTTTTTCATAGTTCAAGAGATGGGGCGTCAGAGAATTAACGCAGACAGGTAAAAAAAAGAGGACAGCACAGGTGAAAAGTCGCGTGGACAAAAAAAGTTTTTGCGACAAGAGCGAGTCAGCACAGTTGGACAGTATCGCTGTCGGTGATAAAGACAGGATTGAAAATCAAAGATATTGACAGTCGTGTGTGTGCTGAGGGCAATGCACGGTGTGGTCGCAGGTCGACAGGTCAAGATTTGTTGACGCAGTTAATAGGACGGGTGGAACACCAGCCACCAGGTACTGGGGAAGTACATGTTTGGAAAGCTCTCGGGAAGGGGAGATTTACATGGATGTGTAGAATACACAGAATTGACATTTGCTGATTCACCGGGAGAGGTGATAGACGGGGGTAGTGACAGAACCCCTACCACAGCCGTGTTGGGGCAGGACAGGTGTCTTTGTGGATAACGGGAAAAGTTTCCGGTCAGTTTACAGACAGATTAAGTGTGACTTTCCACGGAGTTAAAAGAGCAGCCGTGTTGGGGCTGAGAAGGTTGTGTGGAAATATTTACTGAGGATTTTTCCACTGACGGTGGTAAAGAGTACTGAGGTACTGAGGTTGACCTGCGGGGTCAAGGCCGATGCGGTGGAAATTTAGTAAAAATTTTCCATATAGAACTGGATAAACAAGGTGTTTTTAACGAAAACCAGACTTTATGTTCGACTTTGTGAATCCCTTTGTTATCATTACCCTGTTATAAGCAAACATTCTACAATAGACTATCACGTGTCGTCATCGCAGTACTGGTCGCATTTCTTTGCCAATAAGGATTTATATATATACAAGTTAAAAGCGCTGGACATTTGCTGTAATTTTTTATGTTGAACTTTGTCTTTAAACGTGAATCTATCACATAATTGATACTACTACGGACCATCTCCGCAACCAATGTATAATAGCGTTACGGACTGGGTTGAGACAAGACGTTTGGATTATTACTTTGTTGTTATCACCACGTCCAGGGAAAGTAACAACATATCAAGAGAACATTTTTCTATTGAAATTTAGCTTCGTAGACATTTCCAGCATATTGTGGGAAACTATTAAAAGCGAACGAAAAACTTTTGTGACTGATTAATAAGTACAGTATTGTCGACCAGCCATTTGGACATTTTGTTTGCTCTCATCGTTTTAACTGTCTTTATCATTTGTGGATCTATATATGTATATGTTATTACATGTAGTTGTTGGATAGGAATTTTTTGCAATTTCTTTCTAAATCAGGATAGGCTTTACAAAACGTGGTTCTTGTGCTTACGATATTTTTGTAAAGGACAACGCTAAAAAGTTTGCAGAGTGTGCATTGGCATTGTGGTCCTAACCAATATCTAGAGCCGTGGTGTATTGCGTCAAATCTGTGTATATTATTGATTTGAGATTCCTTCTTTTCTTCTGATTATTTTTATGTATGATATTTTTTTTTTTGAGTATATATATGTTATTATTGTAACTCTTGCGACTAAATCTGCTATATAGACTGTTTTCGGTGTCAGTTTACATATATTACGCGCACTGTAGTCGTCCCTACACAGCTTGTGGATGTTACTGTGGTTTATTTCCTTGTGATCACCGTCTCCGTATACTCAGCTTGTGCGTCTAGCGTTTATAGACACCACTTATTGTTATCATTCATTCGTTTGTATAGGTATTTATATGTATGTTTAACAATATTTCCATAACACTTCTACAGCTATTTGTTATATATACGAGGGAGTATAGGTAATATTCCCCCTCCTCCTCATCACTACCTAATGCTTGTAGAGTGACTGGGTGAGTACAGAGTTATATTATTAGTACTACGAATTTACGTACACAGTGAGTGGTGGTGTACTTGGGGAAGGTACACAAAGACTAGCAGCAAAGTCTTTATATTGATAGGTGGCTGACAGACAGCAACGTGTCCACAAGTATAAGATGCCTACTTTAATGGAATATATTGAAGCAGGTGAAAGGTTAGGCCTGAAGGGTAAAGAGTTACAGGAGTATGCAGAAGCAAAAGAACAAAAACAAGCTGAAAGAGAACAAAGACAAGCTGAAAGAGAACAGAGACAGGCAGAAATTGAGGCCAAACGCCTACAGAAAGAAAAGGTGGCTGAAGCCAAGCGGCTACAGGAAGAGAGAGAGACACAAGTAAAGTTAGCTGAAATGGAAAACAAGCGTCTACAGGAAGAGAAAGAGACACAAATGAAAATGGAAATTGAGAAAGAGAAGATTAAGATGGAAGCGGAAATTGCTATAAAAAGTTAGAATTTGCATCTAAGGGTCAAAGTGAAGAAAGCAGAAGACCTTCCCAGTCCTCACAGAGACTAAAACTGCGATACTTTACAGACCGTGATTGTCTTGAAGCTTATCTGGGGAAATTCGAGGCATCGGCTAAAGCGTTAGGCATCCCAGAAGGCGAGTATGCTATTAGACTGGGCGAGTTTCTGACGAGTAAGGCCCTAGATACCATGTTCAATTTACCTTTAGAAGAAAGAAACAACTACACTATTTTGCGTCAACGTTTGCTTACAAAGTCCAACTAACTGAACATGGATAAAGAACACAGTTTAGACAATTAGGGCCAGAGACAAATCAGGACTTTACAGATTTTGTTAATACAGTAAATAACATATTTAATAAATGGATGGAGCTTGCAGAAGTAGGGAAAGATTTTAATAAATTAGTGGATTTAATATTAAGAGACAAAGTAGTATCTGCATGCAATACAAACTTAGTAGATTTCTTTGAAGAGCGTAAACCAAAGGACATGACACAATGTCTCAGTTAGGACAAAATTACATGACTGCACATCCAAACAGTTGTATTGGTAGACAAGTGAGTGAGGAAATAGTATGTGCAGCGTATACAAAACAGGACCAGAATCCAGTGATCAGACCTAGGTCGAAGAGTGTGGATTCGGCACATAAATGTGAGCAGCAAGAACCTCAAGATAATGGTTTCCGTGGCAACCATCTTGGCAGAGCAGGACGGTACCCAAACAAAACGGGGAATTTTCAGAGACTTCCAAATACTCATGCCGGATGTTGGAATTGTGGGAGCCTGGAGGCATAAGGCAGCACAGTGTGATGTACAACCATCCAGTGAGCCAACGAGTAACGTACGGAAGGAGATCATCTGTTTTAAATGTGGGGAAAAGGGCCATGTCAGCCATGAATGTACGATGAGAGAAACAGAGCACTCAAATGCAGCGCAAGTAATTGAGACGCTCAACAATGAAAGTTGTAGTGGATGTAAACCTATTTTTGAGAAAGACGGTCAGCCTGTCTTAATATGTGGTCAGACAGTTAAAGCAGGATCAGCAGTGCATGAAGGAGGAAGAATGAAGATGCACCATGGATTCGTCAATAATAGGCCAACGTTAACAATTAGGGATTCTGGATGTACGTCCATTGAAGTTAAAAAGAGTTTAGTGCATCCCTCGGATTACACAGGGAAAAAGATTAGATGCATTACATTTAATGGGACAGTAGAATTCTATCCATTAGCCGTGATAACAGTAAAAACTCTATACATCACAGGAAGAGTGACAGCGTGTGTTCTGGACTCACCAGTGGCGGATCTGATCATTGGAACGTGCCAGGAGTTAAAGATTGTACAGAAGAAGAAGTAGTTCAGTGGGACCATTAACATAGTGTAAGCAGTAACGAGGTAGTTACCAAAAGAAAACCTAAATTAGAGAGAATAGCTGAACATGAAGAGGCACTTGAAGTAGACATAGGGACTAAGGACAAGGATAGGACAGCTGAGCAGGTGAGAAGGGATCTCAAACATAGCTAATATAGACAAATGTGTCCAAGAGTGTAGTAAAGTGAGACATAGGCAATCAAAGAAGTGTAGATGGTGCTTCGGAAGGAAGAACAATACTCTCACTCTCAGGTTTTCAGATGGCGGAATTGCATGTGGGCAAGTAGTATTACCATTAGCACACAGAGACCGATATACAAGAACAGCTCAGGATAGGGCATGTGCAGGGCACATAGGAGTAAGGCGGAAGCAGCATAGAGCAGGATGCCAGGTATATTGGCCAGGATGGAATAAAGAGGTCAGACTAAACAGATACTCCAGTGTAACGGTACAATATGCAGATAGCAATGTTAATGCAGTTCAAAAGAGATTTAATGACATCACTGAACCAGGGATAGGATTAGCAAACAGATGTTTTAAAGATATAAGAAACATGAGGTATGTGTACATGAAGGGTAGACACAGCATCGACAGGAATCAGATGTGGGTTGATGCAAGAAAAGAACCACCTGATATATGGTCGGTACACAAACTATACAGATAGTTGAGGGAAGACAAAGGCAATGCAGCATCTTGACAGTTATTCATGGACCATTATTAGCAAAGTTACATGGTTGGTGTGTTATTAAAAATATTAATAGACCTGCGGGTACATAAATGTAATGCTTTTCTATGTTATGTGGATTATTATGCCATGTAGTAGCTCATGCATTGATACACAAGATGGAAAGTTGGTGGTATGGATGTGTTGGTAATAGAGTAGTCTACTATGACTACTTGAGGTATTATTTAGTGGGGTAGCTAAAGTAAGATGGGGTCATACTTAGGGCTACCCAGGCAATATGTCTGGGGCACATATTTGATAGGTATTAGGCTCCCAACATTTGAAAACGATGTTTTCTTTTAAGAGGCGGGGGGGGGGGGGGGGTAATGAAATATGTCTGGGTCATTGACATTGAGGTGAGTGACCTTTGTAGCGGGACTACGAGAAAAACAACCAGCCATGTGAAAGAATAGACGAAAGTTGGAGACAGTGAGGTGAGTGACCGGGCTACGAGAAAAACAACCAACCCTGAGAAATAATGGTGAGGGTGAGTGGAGACCCCAGGGTGGATGGGGAGAGAGACAGTTTTAGGCTGGTATGCAATGTTGTGGGGAGCCCAGGGAGGGGCTAGACAGTAGGGTTATAAGACAGTGGAAAACATTGACTGGGGAGATGCGGCTGAGACCGACTGAGGGTCGGTCCGTGTGTTATGGACAGTGGATGTTTAGATACCGAGCGGGTCGGTAGTCTAAGGAGAGGAGAGGAGATAGAGATCTCCGTCTTGTGTTGTTCTCCGAATTTTTGAATGGAGGCCTAAACCCAGAGTGGGTTGAAGAGTTAGTGTAGGCCTGGACCCAGTTCGTGGGTTGTATTGTGTGAGGTCCAGCCGTGGATCGTAGCTTGATAACTGTAGGCCTAGACCCAGTGTGTGGGTTGTATTGTGTGAGGTCCAGCCGTGGATTGTAGCTGGATAACTGTAGGCCTAGACCCAGTCTGTGGGTTGTATTGTGTGAGGCCCAGCCGTGGATAGTAGCTGAATAACTGTCTGGTGGATTTGAGATTAAACAGGCCTTGAGAAGACAGTGATGTATGCGTGTTAAGCTGTGAGGAGGAAATTGATATTCTATGGATTATATTGTTTTTGGATATAGAGTTATGTTCCGTTTGTCCGTGTTCTTTCTGTATTAAAGGATTATGTGCAAAAATCAATCTTGTTCACTGACTGATGGATGGGTACTACTGGGGTGAGTTGCATTGTGAGACAGGTGGCTAGCTCTACTTACACTCTATAGTGACATACAAAGAACATTGAAACCTAGACAACGACCATCTCACTCAGTTATTATAAAGAACAACGTAACAAGTTAGTTAGTTAGTTAGGTAGTTAGTTAGTTAGGCAGTGAGCCAGAGGACTCTCTTCAAAGACACTCTGAAAATCTCAATGAATGCTTTTGGAATTCATCATGACACCTGGGAGACTGCAGACAGAGACCGAAATTCGTGGCGTGCATCATAACGCAAGGGTGCAGTCACGTGTGAGGCAACCAAGACTGCAAGAGCTGTGAAGAAAAGGCAGGACAGAAAAACCAATGCAGAAAACCCTCCTCCAGAAACGTCAAGTATTCTTTGTCCACATTGTCAAAGAACATTTCGAGCCATAATAGGCATTATCAGCCATCTTAGAACTCACGGCTCCATACTTTCATCCCCACTGGATGAAATTAATGGTAATCATCATTATTGATGGACAAACAACAATATAAGTTTGGTTAGTTAGTCATACAGTTGTTTAGTCATTTAGTTAATTAGCTGGCTAGTTAGTAAGTTAGTTAGTTAATTAGTTAGTTAGTTAGTTAGTTAGTTAGTTAGTTAGTTAGTTAGTTAGTTAGTTAGTTAGTGCACCAGTAAGCTAGTGAAAGAGTGAGTTAGCTTGTTAGTCAGTTAGTTAATAAGTTAGTTAATTAGTTAGGTCCAAGGCCAGTGCGGCCTTTGGCAGACTGTACAAGAATGTATGGGACAGAACTGGAATAAGCCTGCAAACAAAGCTAAAAGTCTACAAAGAAGTTGCATTATCCACACTGCTATATGCTTGTGAAACCTGGACTGTTTATCAGCGATACACTAGGAAATTAAACCACTTCCACACAGTCTGCCTAAGGAAGCTACTGAAGATTAAATGGCAAGACTACATTCCAGACACTGAAGTCCTAGAAAGAGCTTCCATGCCCAGTATCCACACTCTACTGGTGAAGAATCAGATTCACTGGGCTGGTCACTTGACTCGCATGCTAGATCACAGGCTCCCTAAACGAATTTTCTACAGCGAACTGCGTTGTGGTAAACGCTCCCAGGGTGGCCAGAGGAAACGTTTTAAAGACACTCTGAAAATCTCACTGAATGCTTTTGAAATTCACCATGACACCTGGGAGGCTGCAGCCAGAGACCGAAATTCGTGGCGTGCATCATTACGCAAGGGTGCAGTCATATGTGAGGCAACCAGGACTGCAAGAGCTGTGAAGAAAAGGCAGGACAGAAAAACCACTGCAGGAAATCCTCCTCCAGAGACATCAAGCATTCTTTGCCCACATTGTCAAAGAACATTTCGAGCCAAAATAGGCCTTATCAGCCATCTTAGAACCCACGGCTTCACACCTTCAACCCCACTGGATGAAATGAATGATCATCATCATTCTTGATGGACAAACAACAACAACATCAATTGAGTAAGTTGGTTAGTTAGTGAGTTAGTCATTTGGTAAGTTAGTTAGCTAGTAAGGTAGCTAGTAAGTCAGTTAGTTAGTTAGTTGGCCACTTAGTTAGTCAGTGCGTAAATGAGTTAGTCAGATAGTTACTTAGTAATCAGTAAGTCAGTCAGTGGGTTAGTTAGTTAGTTAGTTAGTTAGTCCCATCTATCCATCATGTGCCATGCCGATAAGGGTGGGAGGTCATGTTATGCCATCTCACTCGATCACCAGAGTCGTGGATCAGCTCCGTGTTCCTGTCTCGACCATGCCACTTTGCCAAGCCATCCGGGTATCTACTTCTCGGTCCTCCTCTTGGTCTCTTCCCTTCGATCTTTCCAGTCGTCACCAAGTTCTCCAACAGAACAGTTAGTTATTCAATGTGTCAACCGGTTGGTTAATTCAGTTATTCTACTAGTTAGCTAGTTAGTTCTTTTGTCAGTCAGTTAGTTAACTTAATTAGTTAGTCAGTCAGTTAGTTATTTAGTCAATGAGGGAGTGATTTAGAAAGCTAGTTAGTTAGTTAGGCAGTGAGTCAGTCATTTAGTCAGTTAGTTAGCTAGTTAGTTTGTTAGTTTGTTAGTTAGTTATAATAACGAAATAACTAGCTCACTAACTGACTAACTTACTTACTAACGAACTAACTTACTAACTGACTCAGTAACTAACTAACTGACTCATTAATTAACTAACTTGCTAACTAACTAACTAACTAGCTAACTAACTAAATAACTAACTAACTAACTAACCAGCTAACTAACTAACTAACTAACTCACTCACTCACTCACTCACTAACTAACTAACTAATTAACTAAGTAACTAACTAACTAACTAAATAACTAACTAACTAACTAACTAACTAACTAACTAACTTAATAACTTACTCATTAACTAACAAACAATCTAACTTACTAACTTAGTAACTAACTAACTTCATCGACCTAACAAAGTCATTTGATTTGGTCAGTTGTGAGGGTCTATTCAAAGCACTAAAGAAGATTGGCTGCCCACCAACTCTTCTGTCCATTGTGGAATCCTTCCACACAGGCATGAAGGGTGTATTCAAGTTCGATGGTGCAACTTCTGAAGAGTTTGAAATCAAGAGTGGAGTTAAGCAATGTTGTGTACTAGCTCCCACCCTCTTTGGAATATACTTTTCACTTCTACTGAAATATGCCTTTCGTGATCAGGATGCACATAGACCAGGTGATAACAAAGGCCAAGCGGGGTTTGGCAGCGATGCGGGTGATGGCGGCAGCAAACTGTGAGCAGCGCCAACTATGTCTTCTGTACGAGGGGCTGGTCATGTCTGTTTTGGAGTATGCAATGGCAATCTTGACTCTCAGCCATAAGCAGATAGAAAGGATGGAAAGGATACAGAATGAAGCTATGCGCATTATTCTTGGATGTACAAGAGATACAGCATGCAGGGCGATACGCTACCTTCTTGATTTTCCAACCATTGAAGATAGAATACAAGTTTGCAGGGCACGCGCCTACCTCAGAATTATCGCAAACACACAACATCCACTGCATAGTGAAATTAGGAAGGTGAAGGGCAGCAGGTTAAAAAGAGGACGGTCGTGGATGGGTCAAGCCGAAGACGTTCTTCAACAGGTGTGTTCACTTGAGGACTTAGGACCTGGCGAGGAGTGGGTACAAGTGCCAACAGATTTCTGGACATCCTTTTCAGTTTGCATCCAACTAGATAGAAAATGAAGACAAGAAAATCCGGCTGCTGTGGAGGCTGAAGTACAAGCGTTGATTTTCGAGAATTCGCTAGACGGTGACGCGGTCATCTACACAGATGGGTCGGTCGTCCGACATGTGAGAAGCTCATGGGCCTTTACAGCTCGGGCCGGAGGGAGAATTGTGAAGGAGGACTCTGGTTCTTTCACTGAAACCACAAGTAGCCTGACCATGGAAGTCATGGCAGTAAGTAAAGCAATAACATGGCTCGAGACACAGACATTCACTAGGCTTGTTTCCGTAGCGACTCAATGAACATGATCAAGAGGATAGAGGAGGGGTCGATCCGAAGAGAATGGTTGCTGCCTCTGAAGCGGTCTCGGCTGGCAAAGATTAGTTTCATCTTCGTGCCAGGGCATGCGGGAGTACAAGGAAATGAGCGGGCTGACAAGCTCGCAGGTGAGGCTACTGTGGAGGGCGGACGCGCCATGGACCAGGCTGACATTCTGAATGCTCTACGAGAAGTGAGACTTTTGCGAGAACCAAGTGATGACTGTGAATCTACAACAATGGCCAGACTGCGAGAGCAGCAAATTAAAAGAGGGGTGGCCAAACAAGAACACTACGCAGGAAGCCAAAGAAGATTGATAAACCAACACAGAACTGGCGTCGTTAGCCGCTACACGCTGCGGGATTTGCTGAGGAGGGGATCCGAGCACTTATGGACTGAATGGTTCGATGTGCAACGAGGATGATCTGTCGACTAACTAACTAACTAACTAACATTCACTCACGCTCAGATGGTGGCCTCTACAATGCTCAAAGATTGAAGGCCAAGACCAAAATTAGGAGGTACTGATCAGAGAGTTGCTTTTTACAGATGATGCTGCAGTTACGACCCACTCTGAGGAAAAATTGCAATGTCTACTATCTGCATTCTCCAATGCTTGTTCTGAATTTGGTTTAACAATTAGCAAAATGAAGACACAGGTTATGTCACAGGTTAGTTAGCTAGTTCGTTAGTTAGTGAATCGGTTAGTTAGTTAGTTGCATTGCATTGGCACCTTGCCGTCTTGACAGACGATAGTTTGTGCTGTAAAAGGCATAATAACATTTCCCTATGGCGGTAGCAAATGTGACTGATAAGGCCAATTCACTGTGTAAATGTCTGTTCACCGTGGGTGCATTTGAACACGTGGTCATTTCCACCATCATGCACCATCTTACGTCTTACACGCTCAGTCTGTGACTTATCTGCAATAATTTCTCCTTTGTCTTTATTCCATTTCTGATGTTTGCCCTCCACGCAACACGTTCAGCGGCGACTTGCTCCCAGTGTGCATTATCAATGCCTGTATCAATCATGTCCCGCTTACACACATCTTTGTATCGTAGTAGAGGCCGACCCTGAGATCTCTTACCCATCTGTAATTCACCCAAAAAGATGTCCTTTGGTATTCTACCATCATCCATCCTCATAAGATGTCCTATCCATGTAAGTCTACGAAGACTGAGCATGGAATAAACCGTTACACAACCAAATCTTTCCAATACTTCAGTATTTGTGATTTTGTCTTGCCACTTAATACCAAGAATTCTTCGCAGACACAGCATATGAAAGCTGTTTAAACGTTTCTCTTGGTGTGGGTAAGTTGTCCAGGTTTCACTGTCATAAAGAAATGTACTAAGGACACAGGCTTAATAGACAAGGACGTTTGCTTTGGCAGTAAGCTTCCTGTTATCCCAGACTCTTTTTCTTAACCTGTTCATTGTTGTTGCTGCCTTACCAATCCCGATGTTCATTTCCTGATCTAGGGATAATTTGCTATTTACCACTGATCCTAGATATGTAAAATGGTCTACCATCTCTAGTTCGGTGTCGTCAATAAAGATTGATGTACCCCATGTGCACTTTGTGACATAATCTGTGTCTTCTTTTTGCTAATTGTTAAATGAAATTCAGAAAAAGCATTGGAGAATGCAGATAGTAGACATTGCAATTCTTCCTCAGAGTGAGTCGTAACTGCAGCATCATCTGCAAAACGCAACTCTCTGATCAGTACCTCCTAATTTTGGTCTTGGCCTTCAATCTCTGAGCATTGTAGAGGCCGCCATCTGAGCGTAACTAAAGGTATATACCACTATTCTGATCTTACTAACAAACAAAAAAAACAAACAAATTAACTAACTAACTAACTAACTAACTAACGAACGAACTAACTAACTAACTAACTAACTAACTAACTAATTTACTAACTAACTAACTAACTAACTAACTAGCTAACTAACTAACAAACTAACTAACTAACTAACTATTTAACTAACTAACTAACTAACTTGCTGACTCACTAGCTAATGAAATAACGGACTGACTAACTGTCTGGCTAACTAACTAACTTACTAACTGACTCACTAACTAACTAACTATCTAACTTACTGAATCACTAAATAACTAACTTACTTACTTACTGACTCACAAACTCACGGGGAATAGTGCCAGTCCTGTGTAAGTTGGCGAGACCCCTCATTCTGTCTATCTGCCTCTCGTGTCTAACGGTGCTAATTCTTCTCCAAAGTCTCTCATTCTACACAACGACCTCTTTCTTATAGTTGTGAATAATGTTCTAGACTAATTAGCCTCTTGCAAGCAATCGTTGCTAATTACTCTGGCAGACCAACGTTTTCGCATCATTCGTTTCAGAAACATCATATATGTTGCCTCTAAGATTTTCCAACATTCTATTTCCGTGCAAATAATCAAAACACACAATTAGTAAATCTACTATTAACTGTTGCAATTTAGAAATTGAGTATAGAATGCTAGTAACTTACTGCATTTCTCCACAAGGTTACCAATATCTGTAGCATCTACTTTGTTCTTGCAAGTGGGATCATTTGTAATACATGTTGTGTATATAGCGCCTTTTCTGAAATCATACAAACATTACAAATGGTACACTCTTTCAGAATTATGTTGTTTCTGTATGTTTTCAGACAGCCATAATGACAGACAGATCTGAATAACAGGCAGGCAGGACGGCTGACAATCAGGCAGTTAGACAGATACACAATTAGGTAGGTAGAACGAACGAACGATATTTATTTTCAAAGGGTCAAACATTTGGTAGGCTAGCCCATCTTGCACTCGGCCATTCCAATAAATCATCTTTCGTACATCAGTTATCTATTGTGCATGTTGTATTCACATAGGGAAAAAAAATATCTGAATGAATAAATGAAAGTTATAAACATAAGCGATGTTATGAGACTGACAGGCAGCCAGAAACACATACACACGCACCTGTATAAATACATACCTGCATACCTACTTAAACATTTACACAAACTCTCGCAGTTATGCAATAATTCAACGACACACAGATATTCACTAAACCGCCAACATATATACTCACATACTATCACAAACTCACTAACAATAATTTACTTACACATACATACATACATACTCTCTGTCTGTCTGTCTGTCTGTCTGTCTGTCTGTCTGTCTGTCTGTCTGTCTGTCTGTCTGTCTGTCTCTATCTCTCTCTCTCTCTCTCTCTCTCTCTCTCTCTCTCTCTCATCATATATGAGTCTAGATGTGAGGCTTGGGTTTGGGTTGAGGGAAAGGTTCTTGGGTGGGTTTTTGTGTGTGGGGGTTGTGTGTGAGTGGGGAGTTGTGTGTGGGTGGGGATGTGTTTGAGGGATGTTTGTGTGGGTGGGTGCGAGATGTCTGGGTGTGTGTGGGGATGTGTGAGTGGGTGGAGGGGTGTGTGGTGGGTAGGATGTGTGGTGTGTTGGGGGTGTGGGTATGGGTGGGTTATTTGTGAGTGGGTGAAGGGTGTGTCTGTGGGTTGGTGCGGGATGTCTGTGTTGGTGGGGGATGTGCCACATAACACGATATTATGCATTGTTTATGTTTACAATATTCATTTCACAATGTTTATGTTTCTTCCTATGTAAATGTATAATGCTCTTGATGAACGAAAGACGAGTGATTATAAGGGCCGAATGTAAGACGGGCCTGCGTGCCCAATTTTTACCCTATTAAAATAAAGTTGATTTGATTTGATTTGATCTCTCTCTCTCTCTCTCTCTCTCTCTCTCTCTCTCTCTCTCTCTCTCTCTCTCTCTCTCGCATGTATATCTTCATTCATACATACAGGCAAGGCACACACATACACTCCCTCCCATAAACACATTCCTTGGGAGAAAGCAAAGACTGACCATCCATTTCTCCATAAACTCAGGCCTACAAAATGTGAAAAGTCAAACACTCCATATACCCAAAGCAGCTTCCGGCGTGGCTTTGTTTTATTTGATTTGCTAGTGTATTAGTATTTATTTTTGTGACTAAATGATATGCCCGCTCCGTGACGAAGTTGTTACGGACGCAGTTCGTAATCCCGTTTACCCGTGTTCGAAACACAGCAGCAGGCGATTTGGCAGCAGACCGTCTTGCGTTGGTTTTTACAAAAGGTGCCGGTTCAGAAATAAATGGTAAACTACTGAACGTAAATTTGCCAAGAAATAACAACAGAAAAACATGCTGGTATTGATTGAAATGTCCTGTCAAGGATATGCAACTAACTTTTAACTAAATGATATGGTCTCTGTACCTTGACTCATAACCTATGGCATCTTTAGATTAAGTCAGCCAACATCATGACAGGTTTGAGACAACTCTATTTATTACATTCTGGACTTCTTGGCTCTGGTACGTATTTGCAGCATAACCGAGCACATCTGTTGTTTGCTGGGGTATCATCCTTGCACTACAGGCAAGTCCATAGGTGCTCATATTTCCCCCCCCCCCTTCCCGCGCCAACATATGCGTCAGCTTCCGGTGCCTAATAGTGCCAGTCCTGTGTTGGTTTTCCCCGTAGTCTGTGATAAGCTCGGCAGTAGTAAATCCCAAAAACCAATACCATTGCAAACGTAAAGCTCATCTCGATCTTGTTTTATTCGTGTATAGACACTATCATGCTGCATTCCCAAGAATGGGCGGCAAAAACTCCGTGGCGGAGCAAGCACAATATGAGGCTTCTGACCCTCAGAAGGATACCCCACTCCTTTGCCAAATGTTTCGACCCCTTTACCTTCTTAAACTCTCAGGGAACTGACCCATCCGGGTCATGACTCCCTAGCGTTTGTCTCCTGTCGTCGGTAGATACCTTCTAGAACTTCGTTATCGTGCACTTCGCATGTCGACATCACTAAGTGTCTGCGCAGAAGAAATCCCTCCCTCGGAGGGCTAACATTTGGGCACCTGATGCTTCCACCAGCGTTGTCAGTGCATCATAACTGACTCCGGGAAAGCCACGATGAGGCATGGCATTGCGGTTAAAACTGTACGAAATAGGTGGCAAAAGAAAGCTCACAAACACCACAAGAAACTTTTACCTTGAGATGAGTTGAGTCATAAACAGACATCTTAAAACTCAGGACTTTCTCATACGCACTCAGTCCTCATCTTCAATATTCAGCAAGGAATCCCAATAGTAAGTTAACAATTGCGATTTAACTATATGTCCGTCTAGCGTTTCCTTTGAGTACTGAGTGTCGGCCAGATCCTCAGGTCACTATCTGCAGCACTGTTCTCTCTAGGCTATCATAGTGTATATGTACTTGCATTCTATACACAACGATTACGAAAGACATTGACCACATCTGCATTATAGTCCACCAGTACCCAAATACCTACCTAATTTAACCAAAACATTAAAACATCTCAAAATGTGTCACCAAGCGAAAACCAAAAATTGAAATTATCAACTTACGCGCATTGATCAGCTGATGTTTTTGCAGACTGGAAAAGTTTGTAGTCACAGGAAATGCCAGTGCAAGCTGAATTAATCTTGTTCCCAAGATCAAGTATTTCTTGAATGGCTGAGTTTCGTAGTCACAATGAAATTGAAGAATTTGTTAAATGACAATGAAATTTGTTTTTACGTTGTTTTATATATGTTCAGCATGTTCCGTGGAGAAGGAATTACAGACTCAGTTCGTAATACAGCGTTCGAAACGCGCTGCGTTGCTTTTTATGAAATTGTATGGGTGTTGGTCGTTGATAAAGAAAATTAGTTAGTTAGTTAGTTAGTTAGTTAGTTAGTTAGTTAGTTAGTTGGTCAGTTAGTTAGTTAGTTAGTTAGTTAGTTGGTTGGTTGGTTAGTTAGTTAGTTAGTTAGTTAGTTAGATAGTTAGTTAGTTAGTTAGTTAGTTAGTTGGATAATCATATAGTTCGTTAGTTAGTGAGTCAGTGAGTCAGTAGGTAAGTTAGTAAGTTCGTAAGTTAGTAAGTCAGTTAGTAAGTTGGATAGTTCGTTTGATAGTGAATAAGTTAGTAAGTTAGTAAGTTATTTAGTTCGTTAATTAGTTCGTTAATTAGTGAGTGAGTTAGTAATTTAGGTAGTTCGTTAGTTAGTGAGTCAGTAAGTAAGTTAGTTATTTAGTGATTCAGTAAGTTATATAGTTAGTTAGTTAGTTAGTTAGTTAGTTAGTTAGTCAGTTATTAAATATGTTAGTTAGTTAGTCAGTCAGTCAGTTAGTTAGTTAGTTAGTTAGTTAGTTAGTTTGTTAGTTTGAAAGTTAGTTAGTTAGTTAGTTTGTTATTTAGTGAGTCGGTTAGTTAGTTACTAAGTTAGTAATTTAGATTTTTCGTTAGTTGGTGACTCATTTATTAAGTTAGTTTGTTTTTTTTTTAGTTATTTAGCCAATTAGATACATAATAAGTCAGTAAGTAAGTAAGTAAGTTAGTTAGTTAGTTAGTTAGTTAGTTAGTTAGTCTGTTACTTAGCTAGTGAGTCAGTTAGTAAGTTAGATAGTTAGTGAGTCAGTTAGTTAGTTAGTTCGTTAGTAAGTAAGTTTGTCAGTTAGTGAGCTAGTTAGCTAGTTATTTCGTTATTTAGTGAGCCAGTTAGTAAGTTAGTTAGTAGGTTTGTTCGTTAGTTAGTCAGTCAGTCAGTCAGTTAGTTATTCAGTCAGCTTGATAGTTGGATAGTCAGTGAGTCAGTCAGTCTGTTAGTTAGTTAGTTATTTATTCAATGTGTCAGCCGGTTGGTTAATTCATTTAGTTAGTTAGTTTTTCAGTTATTCAGCTAGTTAGCTAGTTTTTCTATTGTCAGTCAGTTAGTTACTTAATTAGTTAGTCAGTCAGTCAGTTAGTTGTTTAGTCAGTGAGGGAGTGATTTAGAACGTTAGTTAGTTAGGCAGTAAGTCAGTCATTTAGTCAGTTAGTTAGCTAGTTAGTTTCTTAATTTGTTGTTCGTTAGTTAGTCATTCAGTCAGTTAGTTAGTAAGTCAGCTAGATAGTTGGATAGTCAGTGAGTCAGACAGTCAGTTAGTTAGTTAGTTATTCAATGTAATAGCTGTTTGGTTAATTCAGTTAGTTACTTAGTTTGTTTGTTAGTAAGGTAAGAATAAGTTAATAAGTTAGTTAGTTAGTCAGATAGTTAGTTAGTCAGTTAGTCAGTTAGTTAGTTAGTAAGTTAGTTAGTTTGTTAGTTAGTTAGTTAGTTAGTTAGTCTATTAGTTAGCTGGTGATTCAGTTAGTAAGTTAGTTAATTAGTGAGTCAGTAAGTTATTTAGTGAGTCTGTTAGTAAGATAGTTCGCTATCACTAACTAACAAAATAACTAACTTTCTAACTGACTCATTAACTTACAAACTGACTAACTTACTAAATGACTCATTGATTCACTAACTAACGAACTAACTTATTATCTGACTAACTAACTAACTAACTAACTAACTAACTAACTAACTAACCTAACTAACTAACTAACTAACTAACTAACTAACTAAGTGACTGACTGACTCACTGACTACGTGGCTAACTCACTAATTGACTCACTAACAAACAATATAACTAACTTACTAACTGACTCACTAACTTACAAACTGACTAACATACTAACTGACTCACTGACTCACTAACTAACGAACTAACTTACTAACTGCCTCACTAACTAACGAACTGACTTACTATCTGACTGACTAACTAACTAACTAACTAACTAACTAACTAACTACATAACGAACTAACTAATTAATTTTCTTGCTAACTGACTCACTAACTAGCTAGCTATCTAACTAACTGACTAACTAACTAAGTAACTGACTGACTGACTAACTAACGGACTAATTAACTAACTAACTAACTGACTGACTCATTTACTAACGAACTAATTAACTAACTAACTGACTAACTAACTAACTATGTGACTGTCTGACTCCCTGACTAACTCACTAAATGACAGACTGACTAACTAACTAACTAGCTAACTATCTAACTAACTATCGAACAAAATAAATAACTGACTATCTAACTAACTCACTAACTATCGAACTAACTAACTCACAGTCTAACCAACTAAGTGACTGACTGACTCACTGACTAAGTGACTAACTCACTAACTGACTAACTAACTAACTAACTCACTCACTCAGTCACTCAGTCACTCACTGACTAACTGTTTGGATGAGCCAACTTCAGGGAATAATCACACTGTGCCGAATATCAAAGTGAACTGTCATAGACTAAGTGTTGTGGACAAATTCACCTATCTTGGCAGCACTGTGTCACAAGCTGCGACAATTGATGACGAAGTAAATGCAATAATCTCCAAGTCTAGTGCGGTCTTTGGCAGACTGTACAATAATGTATGGGACAGAATTGGAATAAGCCTGCAAACAAAGCTAAAAGTCTACAAAGCAGTTGTATTATCCACACTGCTATATGCTTGTGAAACCTGGACTGTTTATCAGCGACACGCTAGGAAATTAAACCACTTCCACACAGTCTGCCTAAAGAAGCTACTGAAGATTAAATGGCAATACAAGATCCCAGACACTGAAGTCCTAGAAAGAGCGTCCATGCCCAGTATCCACACTCTACTAATGAAGAATCAGATTCATTGGGCTGGTCACTTGACTCGCATGCCAGATAACAGGCTCCCTAAACGAATTTTTTACAGCGAACTGCGTTGTGGTAAACGCTCCCAAGGCGGCCAGCGGAAACGCTTTAAAGACACTCTGAAAATCTCAATGAATGCTTTTGGAATTCATCATGACACTTGGGAGACTGCAGCCAGAGACCGAAATTCGTGGTGTGCATCATTACGAACATTTCGAGTTAAAATAGGCCTTATCGGCCATCTTAGAACTCACGGCTCCATTCCTTCAACCCCAATGGATGAAATGAATGGTCATCATCATTCTTGATGGACAAACAACAATAGTTTGTTGGTTAGTTAGTCATACAGTTATTTAATCATTTAGTTAGTTAGTTAGTTAGTTAGTTAGTTAGTTAGTTAGTTAGTTAATTAGTTAGTCAATTAGTTAGTTATTCAATAATTGAGTAAGTTGGTTAGTTAGTGAGATAGTCATTTGGTAAGTTAGTTAGCTAGTAAGGTAGTTAGTAAGTCATATAGTTAGTTAGTTGGTCACTTAGTTAGTCAGTGCGTGAATGAGTTAGTAAGTCACATAGTTACTTAGTTAGTCAGTCAGTCAGTGGGTTAATTAGTTAGTTAGTTAGTTAGTTAGTTAGTTACTTAGTTAGTTAGGTAGTTCGTTAGTTAGTTAGTTAGTTAGTCCCATCTATCCATCATGTGCCATGCCGATAAGCGTGGGAGGTCATGTTCTGTCATCTCAATCGATCACCAGAGTCGTGGATCAGCTTCGTGTTCCTGTCTCGACCATGCCACTTGGCCAAGCTATCCAGGTATTTACTTCTCGGTCTTCCCCTTGGTCTCTTCCCTTCGATCTTGCCAGCCGTCACCAAGTTCTCGAACAGAACAGTTAGTTATTCAATGTGTCAGCCGGTTGGTTAATTCAGTTATTCTACAAGTTAGCTAGTTAGTTCTTTTATTAGTCAATTAGCTACTTAATTAGTTAGTCAGTCAGTTAGTTATTTAGTCAGTGAGGGAGTGATTTAGAATGTTAGTTAGTTAGTTAGTTAGGCAGTGAGTCAGACATTTAGTCAGTTAGTTAGCTAGTTAGTTTGTTAGTTTGTTAGTTAGTTATAATAACGAAATAACTAGCTAACTAGCTCACGAACTGATTAACTAACTTACTAATGAACTAATTTACTAACTGACTCACTAACTATCTAACTGACTCACTAACTAACTAAATTACTAACTGATTCACTAGCTAACTATAACTAACAAACTAAATAACTAACTAACTAACTAACTAACTAACAAAACTACTTACTTACTTACTTACTTACTTACTTACTTACTTACTTACTTTACTTACTGACTTTCTTACTTACTTATTAATTATCTAACTGAATAACTGACTCACTAACTAACGAACAATCTAACTTACAAACTTAGTAACTAACTAACTTCATCGACCTCACAAAGGCATTTGATTTGGTCAGTCGTGAGTGTCTGTCAAGGCACTAGAGAAGATTGGCTGCCCACCAACTCTTCTGTCCATTGTGGAATCGTTCCACACATGATTGAAGGATATAATCAAGTTTGATGGTGCAACTTCTGAAGAGTTTGAAATCAAGATTGGAGTTAAGCAAGGTTGTGTATTAGCTCCCACCCTCTTTGGAATATACTTTTCACTTCTACTGAAATATGCCTTTCGTGATCAGGATGGTGGTGTATATATTCACTCACGCTCAGATAGTGGCCTCTACAATGCTCAGAGATTGAAGGCCAAGACCAAAATTAGGAGGGTACTGATCAGAGAGTTGCTTTTTGCAGATGATGCTTCAGTTACGACCCAGTCTGAGGAAGAATTGCAATGTCAGTTATCTGCATTCTCCAATGCGTGTTCTGAATTTGGTTTAACAATTAGCAAAAAGAAGACACAGATTATGTCACATGGCGCACATGCGGAACCATCAATCTTAATTGACGATGCCGAATTAGAGATGGTAGACCATTTTACATATCTAGGATCAGTGGTAAATAGTAAATTATTCCTAGATCAGGAAATCAACACCCGGATTGGTAAGGCAGCAACAAAAATGAACAGGTTAAGAAAAAGAGTCTGGGAGAACAGGAGGCTTACTACCAAAACAAAAGTCCTTGTCTATCAAGCCTGTGTCCTTAGTACTCTTCTTTATGGCAGTGAAAATTGGACAACTTACTCACACCAAGAGAAACGTTTAAACAGCTTTCATATGCGGTGTCTGCGAAGAATTCTTAGTATTAAGTGGCAATTATTGGAAAGATCAGGTTGTGTGACGGTTTATTCCATGCTCAGTCTTCGTAGACTTAGATGGATTGGACATCTTAGGAGGATGGATGATGGTAGAATACCAAAGGACATCTTGTTTGGTGAATTACAGATGGGTAAGAGATCTCGGGGTCGGCCTCTATTACGATACAAAGATGTGTGTAAGCGGGATATGATTGATACAGGCATTGATAATGCACAGTGGGAACAAGTCGCCGCTGAACGTGTTGCATGAAGGACAAAGATCAGAAATGGAATAAAGACAAAGGATAAAATTATTGCAGATACGTCACACAGCGAGCGTGTGAGACGTAAGATGGTGCATGATGGTGGAAATGACAACGTGTTCACATGCACCCACTGTGAACGGACATTTACAGCGCTAATTGGCCTTATCAGTCATATTGGCTACCGCATAGGTAAAAGTTATTATGCCTTTTTAAAGCACAAACTACCGTCTGTCAAGACGGCAAGGTCCAAATGCAATGCAACTAACTAACTACCCGACTCACTAACTAACGAACTAATTAAGTATCTAACTAACTAACTAATTAACTAACTAACTAACTAACTGACTACCTAACTAACTAAGTAAATAACAACTAACTGACTGACTAACTAACTAACTAACTGACTGACTGACTGACTGACTAACTAACTATCTAACTGACTGACTAACTAACTAACTGACTGACTAACTAACTAACTAACTAACTAACTAACTAACTAACTAACTAACTAAATAAATAAATAACTAAATAACTAACTAACTAACTAACGAACTATCTAACTAACTAACTAAGTAACTAACTAACTAATTAACTAACTAATTAACTAACTAACTAACTTGCTGACTCAATAGCTAATGAAATAATGGACTGACTAACTGTCTGACTAACTAACTAACTTACTAACTGACTCACTAACTAACTAACTATCTAACTTACTGAATCACTAAATAACTAACTTACTTACTTACTGACTCACAAACTCACGGGGAATAGTGCCAGTCCTGTGTAAGTTGGCGAGACCCCTCATTCTGTCTATCTGCCTCTCGTGTCTAACGGTGCTAATTCTTCTCCAAAGTCTCTCATTCTACACAACGACCTCTTTCTTATAGTTGTGAATAATGTTCTAGACTAATTAGCCTCTTGCAAGCAATCGTTGCTAGTTACTCTGGCAGACCAACGTTTTCGCATCATTCGTTTCAGAAACAACATATATGTTGCCTCTAAGATTTTCCAACATTCTATTTCCATGCAAATAATCAAAACACACAATTAGTAAATCTACTATTAACTGTTGCAATTTAGAAATTGAGTATGGAGTGCTAGTAACTTACTGCATTTCTCCACAAGGTTACCAATATCTGTAGCATCTACTTTGTTCTTGCAAGTGGGATCATTTGTAATACATGTTGTGTACATAGCGCCTTTTCTGAAATCATACAAACATTACAAATGGTACACTCTTTCAGAATTATGTTGTTTCTGTATGTTTTCAGACAGCCATAATGACAAACAGATCTGAATGACAGGCAGGCAGGACGGCTGACAATCAGGCAGTTAGGCAGATAGACAATTAGGTAGGTAGAACGAACGAACGATATTTATTTTCAAAGGGTCAAACATTTGGTAGGCTAGCCCATTTTGCACTCGGCCATTCCAATAAATCATCTTTCGTACATCAGTTATCTATTGTGCATGTTGTATTCACATAGGGAAAAAAAATATCTGAATGAATAAATGAAAGTTATAAACATAAGCGATGTTATGAGACTGACAGGCAGCCAGAAACACATACACACGCACCTGTATAATCACATACCTGCATACCTACTTAAACATTTACACAAACTCTCGCAGTTATGCACCAATTCAACGACACACAGATATTCATTAAACCGCCCACATATATACTCTCATACTATCACAAACTCACTAACAATAATTTACTTACACATACATACATTCAATCCTCTCTCTCTCTCTCTCTCTCTCTCTCTCTCTCTCTCTCTCTCTCTCTCTCTCTCTCCCTCTCTCTCTCTCTCTCTCTCTCTCTCTCGCTCTCTCTCTTTCTCTCTCTCTCTCTCTCACATCATCATCATTATGTGTCTAGATGTGAGGCTTGCGTTTGGATTGGGGGATAGGTTCGTGGGTGGGGGTTTGTGTATGGGGGATGTGTGTGGGTTGGGAAATGTATGTGGGTGAGGGATGTGTGTGTGGGTTGTAGATGTGTGGGTTGGTGGGGAGGTGTATGTGGGTGAGGGAAGTGTGCGTGGGGAGTTTCGTGGGTGGCTGGGGGAATATGTGTGGGGATGAGGGATGTGTCTGTGTGGGTATGTTTATGGGTCGGTGGGAGGTGTGAGTGTGGTTGAGGGATGTGTGTATGAGTGGGTGTGTATGTGTGGATGGGGTATGTGGATTGATGTGTGGGGATGTGTGGTGGGGGTGTGTGGGGTGATGTGTTTATGTGTTGGGGGAATGGGTGTGGCTGATTTATACATGGATGTGAGATGTGTGTGTGTGTGTGTGTGTGGGAATTGTGTGTGTGTGGGTGGGAGATGTTTGTATGTGGGTGGGATATATGAGTGGGAGTATGGGAGAAGGCTGTGTGAGTGTGGGATGTGCTGGCATATGTGTGTAGATGGGGAAAAGTGTGAGAGTGGGTAGTGGTATGTGTGGGTGTTGGCGGGTGGGGGATCTGTGAGTATTGGAAGGTGGGGGTTGTGTGTGTGGGTGGGTGTGTTGGGCGTGTGTAGGGGGAGAGGGGGATGTGTGTATGCGTATGAGATGTTTGTGAGTGGGGGTTATGTATGGTTGGTGGGGTGTATGGGTGGATGTGAAATATGTGGGTAGGTGTGCAAGTGTATATGTGGGGATGTGTGTGTGGATGGGAAGATGTGTTGGTATGGGTGGATGGTGTGTTAGTGGCTGAGGGATGTGTGTGTGGGTTGGTGCGGGATGTGTGTGTGGGAGGGGTATGTGTGTGTGATTGGGGGTGTGTGGGTGGGTGGGTGGGTGGTTGGAGCATGAGTGTGTGGTCGAGTTTGTGTGGGTTGAGGTATGTGTGAGTGGGGAGTTGTGTGTGGGTGGGGATGTGTTTGAGGGTTGTTTGTGTTGGTGGGTGCGAGATGTCTGGGTTGGTGAGGGGATGTGTGAGTGGGTGGAGGGATGTGTGATGGGTGGGAATGTGTGGTGTGTTGGGGGTGTGGGTATGGGTGGGTTATGTGTAAGTGGGTGAGGGATGTGTCTGAAGGCTCCTGCGGGATGACTGTGTTGGGGGTGGATGTGCCACATCACACGATATTATGCATTGTTTATGCTTACAACATTCATTTGACAATGTTTTTCTTTTCCTGTGTGAATGTATCATGAACTGTTGATGAACGAAAGATTAGTGATTGGAAGGGCCGAATGTAAAACGGGCCTACGTGCCCAATTTGTAACCCTTTTTAAAATAAAGTTCAATTCAATTCAGTACTATTCTCTCTCTCTCTCTCTCTCTCTCTCTCTCTCTCTCTCTCTCTCTCTCTCTGTCTCTCTCTCTCTCTCTCTCTCTCTCTCTCTCTCTCTCTCTCTCGCGTATATATCTTCATTCATACATACAGGCAAGGCACACACATACACTCCTTCCTATACACACATTCCTTGGGAGAAATGCCGGGGCCCATAAGGGAAGCAAAGAATAGCAACACTGCAGCCTACCACGCATGTCGTAAGAGGCGACTAAGGAGGCTTGATGGTTCCGTCGCCCTGCTACTGAGTGAGTGTGTGGCGCGATACTGTGAGCTGTGAGTTTCGTGTGAAATGCTTTTGAATCTGCCCGGGGTTTTTTGGAACGTGACTGCATGTTCGGAGCGATGGCGGATGGCTATGTCCCAGAGTTGACCGGTTTTTGCCTTATGCAGAAATGCGTGGTTGCTGGGCTTCTGGCTGACTGCCACTACCATCGACGATGAACTGTATTTCGTGGACTGTGGGTGAACATCTAGGAAACATCCAGATGGGAAAATGACTGCCAATTCCATCAGAAATGAACTGGGTGTTTTGTGGGGGACTATTGTGTTGACATTCTGGTGGCGGCATTATGCACAGTGTATCTGTGCGGGCTGTTGTTTGTCGAGAATATTGTCTTTTCCACTTTTCACATTGGGCAGTGGGGAGCGTTTTGTGTGATATTTACTGGCACAGGAACAGAGTATAATGGGGACGACCCGTTGCTGTGAAGTTGGAACTGCGACTAACTAACTAACTAACTAACTAACTAACTAACTAACTAACTAACTAACTAACTAACTAACTAACTAACTAACTAACTCAGGCCTACAAAATGTGAAAAGCCAACACACTCCATATACCCAAACAGCTTCCGGCAACGGGGCGTGGTTTTGCTGTATTTGATTAGTTTATCTATTTCTGTTTGGGACTAAATGATATGGCTCTTTAGATTAAGTCAGCCAACATCATGATTACATTCTGGTCTTCTTGGCTCTGGATCATATTTGCAGCATCATCGAACATCTTTTGTCTGATTGGGTATCGTCATTGTACACTGCATAGTCCATAAATACTAAAATCCCTCCCGCCCCCCCCCCCTCTCCCATATGTGCATAAACTTCCGGCGGCTAATAGCGCCAATCCTGTGTTGCTTGACGAGATCCCGCGTTCTCCTGATGTACTGCTCGTGCCTGATCGTACCAATGTTTACTCCCAAGTCTCTCCTTCTTGACAACGATGTGGATTCATTGGCGTCAACGTTCTCTTTCCAAATCTCTCAAAGGACATTAATAACATCGGCCCGATCCATGAGCTCGCCACCCTCATGGGACGCAGAGCCAGCATGTTTATGATATCGTTCACTCCCGCATGTCCCGCCGAACACAGAAATATCCATTGTTTGTGAATACTGTAAGCCATAACATAGCTATAACATCATTCTCATGTGTCCTTTCCGATGGCCATGGTTTCGCCATCTCCCAGGATCACCATTCTTGGATCAGGCTGTGTTCTTGATCCGATTGTTTCATGTGGCCAAGTCATCCAGGTACTTATCTTTCTGTCTTCCCCTTACGCTTTCCTCATCAATTTTGCCAGCTGTCTTTACAATTTCCAGTGTATTCCCTCATTTCTTATTTTTTTTTTTTTTTTTTTTTTTTTTTTTTTTTTTTTTTGCATAATCTTTTTTTACAGGACATGGCAGTCAAAACCATAATTTCTGCCGCTGTGATCTCTTGGCAAGTTTGCGTTCAGTAGTATGCCATTGCTTTCTAAACCCCTGGCACCGATACCAACGCGAAACCAACGCAAAGCGGTCAGCTGCCATATGGCGCGCAGCTGTGTTTCGAACGCGGGTTTATGGGATTATGAACCGCGTCCGCAACCAAATAAATTCAAGGATCTTGACTAGCAGATTTATTGGAACAGAAAATCAAAATGTGACTAAGACGCTCGACGGATGAATAAAATAAACAACACGCAGCGATAAAGGTAGACGTTTTGACCGATGTCTTTATCATCAGACGGCAACAACACAACGATTACATCTATATAAACGAATAACACACATGGGTACTTCCGTGAACGCTTTTCCAATCCAGAACAATACAAACTGAAAACTGCAAAGGGCAGTATCGAACGAAAGAGGATTATAGGAAACAGGAAGAAAGAGAAAACAAAAATGAATCAACAAACCAATTATACAGAAATACTTAACAAATTAGAAATGTCAAAACTGAACATTTAACAACATTTGTCTTGTCTGTTGACATACGTTTGAACTGTTTATCCTATTGTCAGTTGATAAAGACTTGCGTGGAGTCATTGCCCTGAATCTGTGTGTATTTTATTAAAACGACAAGTTTCTTTGTAATATTTGGAGGGTTTTCCCGCTCTCCGTAAAAAAAAAAAAATAACAACAACTAGGCATTACTAAAAATACTGTTGCACTCTTGAATATCACCGTATCCCGTTTTGTTCTTGCACAGACAACAGCCAGCACGACATGGGGCTTCTGATCATCAGAAGTAGTCCCCACTCGTCATATGTTTCGACCCCTTTACCTTCTTTAAACTCTCAGGTGGCGGGCCCATCCGGGTCATGACTCCCCGGAATTTTTCTTACAATTTTTCTTACAATTACTTTACTACTATTACTAAAATGTTACAACTGATTGAAATAGGTAGTAAACGAAAACTCGCAAACACTACATAAAAGTTAATTTGAGTCACGAACAAATATCACATCACTCGGGACTTTCCCATACGCACTCAGACCTCAAGTTTCATACCCAGGGAATAATCCGATTGATTGATTGATTGATTGATTGATGTAAGAACCGACATCACAGCATTCGGACCATTCCCATAAGCGCTCCGTCCCCATCCTCAGAAGCCAGCGAAGAGTTCCAACCCCAATAGTGCCAGTAGCAATCTGATCATATGTGCGTCTCACCTTTCCTCTAAGCGTCGAGCATCGGCCAGATCCCCTCGTCACTCCACGTTGCGCATTCTTGCCAGACCATCATGATCCATTTGCTCCTCCGTGGTGTACACGTGCTCATAATAATCCGAATACTGCCAATACTAAGTTAACAACTGCAATAAAAATATTTGTCCATCTGGCCTTTCCTCGGAGTACTGAGAGTCGGCCATATCCCCAGATCACTCTCTATCATATCATTCTCTACAGGCAAGGTCAGTATATTTGTTCTTCCACACACGATCCCAAAAAGACCATGACCACAAATACCTTATAGTGCTCCAGTATCCCCATACAAAATCGGTTAATATAATCATGAAATTTAAATTTCACAAAAGGTGTCACCAAGTAAAAAAAAAAAATTAAAAATTAAATTGATCAACTTACAGGCATTGATCAGCTGTTGTTTTTGCAGACTGCAAAGGTGTGTAGGCACAGGTAGAGCTAGAGCAAGCTGAGTTAATCTTGTTCCCAAGATCGAGTATGTCTTGAATAGTTGATGTTCATGGTCACAGAGAAATCGGAGAATTTGTTAAATCACAATGAAATGTGTATTTATATTGCTGTATGTATGTTCTGTTTTAAATCGCTTACACGATAATTTGTTTCGTAGGTAACCATTTCAAAGAAGTGAAGAATGTGAATATTAACAATGAGACATTTCCTTTGTTGATATTAGAGATTTAACTTGTATTTTCCCCCTGGCCATTTGTGATTTACTAAACAAATTTGCGTTAAGTATGTTGTCATTGATATCTGAAACACCGACGCTCCTACCATTGTATGAAAACCAGCGCAAAGTGGTCTGCTTCCAAATCGTCTGCAGTGGTGTTTAGACCGCGGACTACGGGATTGCGAATCTCGTTATTAGCCCCATTGCCACAGCGCCAGGTAAGAGAGTACAGAATGCCACACAGACATGTGTGTCCAACTCTGAACTCACAGACACTAACGTTCTATCTATCCATCTACCGATCTGTCCTTCCGTTCACCTGTCCAACCGTCTATCGATATGTCCTGCGGTATGTTTGTCCGTCTGTCAGTCTGATTGTATATCTATCAGACCGTTAGTCTGCCTGCCTGTCTATCTATCTATCTATCTATCTATCTATCTATCTATCTATCTATCTATCTATCTATCTATCTATCTATCTATCTATCTATCTATCTATCTATCTATCTATCTATCTATCTGTCTGTCTGTCTGTCTGTCTGTCTATCTGTCTGTATATCTATCTATCTATCTATCTATCTATCTATCTATCTATCTATCTATCTATCTATCTATCTATCTATCTATCTATCTATCTATCTATCTGTCTGTCTGTCTGTCTGTCTGTCTGTCTATCTATCTATATATCTATCTATCTATTTTCCTACCTACCTACCTACCTACCTACCTACCTATCTATCTATCTATCTATCTATCTATCTATCTATCTATCTATCTATCTATCTATCTATCTATCTATCTATCTATCTATCTGTCTGTCTGTCTGTCTGTCTGTCTGTCTGTCTGTCTGTCTATCTATCTATCTATCTATCTATCTATCTATCTATCTATCTATCTATTTTCCTACCTACCTACCTATCTATCTATCTATCTATCTATCTATATTTTTTTTATAATTGTTCAGTATAATTGTTCAGTATAATTGTTCATTATAATTGTTCACTATATATGTGTGTGCGTGTGGGAGCGAGAGAGAGAGAGAGAGAGAGAGAGAGAGAGAGAGAGAGAGAGAGAGAGAGAGAGGGTGTCAGAGAGAGGGAGAGAGTGAATGCGTGTGTGTATGCGTGTGTGTGGAGAGAGTGATTGAGCGAGAAATGGTGGGGGAATGTGTCAGTGCATGCATTCGTACGTGTATGTGTGAGAGTGAGTGAGGGAGTGTGTGCGTGCGTGCATGCGTTCATGTGTACGTGTATGTGTGAGAGAGTGTGATTGAGAGAGTGAGTGTGTGTGTGTGTGTGTGTGTGTGTGTGTGTGTGTAGGATTGTGTGTTAGAGAGTGAGACAGTGGGAGAGTTGATGTGTTAGTGTGTGTGTGTGTGAGCGCGCGCATGCGTGTGAGTGTGTGTATATGAAAGAATACAGAGAGAGAGAGAGAGAGAGAGAGAGAGAGAGAGAAAGAGAGAGAGAGAGCTGAGCAGATGCATGTCATGTAACACGCATGTTATGTAACACGCGAATCCATATGTTTGTGTATTCTCATCTGTCATATTATAAGATAAATACCATTTGATTTTATCATGTATAATCTAAACTTATGTTCATTACTGTAGTTTGAGTGAGAGAGTGAGTGAGTGTGAATGAGAGGCAGAATGAGTGAGCGTGAGAGTGAATGAGTGAGCGTGAGAGTGAATGAGTGAGAGTGAATGAGTGAGCGTGAGAGTAAATGAATGAGCGTGAGAGTGAATGAGTGAGCGTGAGAGTGAATGAGTGAGCGGGAGAGGGAATGAGTGAGAGTGAATGAGTGAGCGGGAGAGTGAATGAGTGAGAGTGAATGAGTGAGCGTGAGGGTGAATGAGTGAGCGGGAGAGTGAATGAGTGAGCGTGAGAGCGAATGAGTGAGCGGGAGAGTGAATGAGTGAGAGTGTCTGTGTGTGTGAGTGAATGAGTGAGAGTGAATGAGTGAGCGTGAGAGTGAATGAGTGAGCGGGAGAGTGAATGAGTGAGCGGGAGAGTAAATGAGTGAGCGGGAGAGTGAATGAGTGAGCGGGAGAGTGAATGAGTGAGCGTGAGAGTGAGCGGGAGAGTAAATGATTGAGCGGGAGAGTGAATGAGTGAGAGTGAATGAGTGAGCGTGAGAGTGAATGAGTGAGCGTGAGAGTGAATGAGTGAGCGTGAGAGTGAATGAGTGAGCGTGAGAGTGAATGAGTGAGCGTGAGAGTGAATGAGTGAGAGTGAATGAGTGAGCGTGAGAGTGAATGAGTGAGCGTGAGAGAGAATGAGTGAGCGTGAGAGTGAATCAGTTAGCGGGAGAGTGAATGATAGAGCGTGAGAGTAAATGAGTGAGCGTGAGAGTAAATGAGTGAGCGTGAGAGTAAATGAGTGAGTGTGAGAGAGAATGAGTGAGCGGCAGAGTGAATGATTGAGCGGTACAGTGAATGAGTGAGCGTGAGAGTGAATGAGTGAGCGTGAATGATTGAACGGGAGAGTGAATGATTGAACGGGAGAGTGAATGATTGAACGGGAGAGTGAATGAGTGAGCGGGAGAGTGAATGAGTGAGCGGGAGTGACAGAATGAGTGAGCGGG
>OY992895.1:81722985-81797985 GCA_963921405.1 Cepaea hortensis | reverse complement strand
TGGAACGCAAATTATTCCTCCCCACGACGCTTGACGGCAGAAGTGGAAGATGATGATGATGATGATGATGATGATGATGATGCTCCTTCATGCCACCGTTTTATCTCATTCAGCATCATTTCTCCTTGTCTGCCTTTGACTCTTTTCCTATTGGTTTTTCCAACTTTCACAATATTCTCCAATGCTTCTCTTCTTATCACATGAGAAACCCATGTTATTTATCTCTTTATTATGGTTAGTTAGTTATTTAGTCGGTTAGTTACTTAGTTAGTCAGTTAATTAATTAGTTAGTTAACTAGATAGTCAGTAAATCTGTTAGTAAGTTAGTTAATTAGTTAGTTAGTTAGTTAGTTTATTAGTTAGTTCGTTAGTTAGTTAGTTAGTTAGTTAGTTAGTTAGTTAGTTAGGCAGGTAGTTAGTTAGTTAGTTAGTTAGTTAGTTAGTTAGTTAGTTAGTTAGTTAGTTAGTTAGTTAGTTAGAGCGCAAGCGCAATTGAAATACCACTACTTTTATAATTTCTTTACTTATTCAGTCTTTATCAGTCGAGCGGAGATTTGCTCACAGCATACGAGCAATATCTCTGGCGGGCCCATTCTCGTTGCTCGCGGTATCCGCACTAGTCAGGAGGGGAATCTGATGGTAGTACACACTTACACTGGTCCAGGCACTTGGAGTGACAGATGTACGCGCCCAGTGGTCCAGGCGCGTACAAGTCCCCCGCCTGCGGGACAAGGCTGAACGTCTCTAAGTCAAACCCCAAGGGTGTTAGGGCCTGGCCACCACTCACCTCCTGCTCGTGAAGGTGAGGTCTCGGAGGCTGACGCTGGGCCGCCAGCACCTGCAGCCTACCTTGTTCCGGACGTACTGGTTATCCTTTCCTCTAGAATAAACAAGGCAAGGCCGAGAGAGGGAACATGCTGCGTGGCATCACTTAATCTCTTAAGCTCTGCCCAGGCATTGTGTGATGGAATTTTGGCCAAATTCCAATCCACATATTTTAGTCTGTTAAGACTGCAAGGTGCCACCCACTAGTTAGATAATTAGTCAGTTAGGTTGTTAGTTGATTAGTTACTTATTCACCTAGTTAGTTATTTAGCTAGCTAGTTAGGCAGTTAGATAGTTAGAGAGTTAATTAGGTAATTAGTTAGACTAGTTGGTCAGTCAGTCAGTCTGTCAGTCAGTCAGTCAGTCAGTCAGTCAGTTAGTTAGTTAGTTAGTTAGTTAGTTAGTTAGTTAGTTAGTTCGTTAGTTAGTTAGTTAGTTAGTTAGTTAGTTAGTTAGTTAGTTAGTTAATTAGTTAGTTAGTTAGAGAGTTAGTTATCTACAAGAGTATTATCATTGCACTCCGGATATGTCCATAAGTGCTCAGATCCTCCACCCAACATATTTATCAGCGTTTGGTGGCTAATAGTACCAGTTCTGTGTAGGTTGAGGAGGCCCCTCGTTCTGTCTATATACCTCTCGTGTCTGACCGTGCCAGTTCTTACTCCCATGACTCTAATTCTACACAACCTCATTTTTATAGTTGTTTATAATGTTCTTGACTCATTAAACCTTTCATGCAAATGTTGCTAGTTACTTTGGCAGTCCAAGGTACTCGTAATATTAGTTTCAGAAACCACATATATGTTGCCTCCAAGATTTTCCAACATTCTATATTTCCATGCAAATAATCAAAACATACAATTAGTACATTAACTATTAACTGTTGCAATTGAGAAACTGAGAATGAAATGCTAGTAACTTACTGCATTTACTTGCAAAGAGATCACAATTCGAAACAACATCTTGTTGTTTCTTGCAAGTGTCATCATTTTTAATACATTTCGTATATGTATTGCCTTCTCTGAAATCATACAAAATTTACAAATTGTACTTTCCTTTAGAATTATTTTGTTTCTGTATTATTTCAGAGAGTCAGAAAAACAGACAGATCTGACTTTACAGACAGCTAGGAAGGCAGGTAATCAGGCAGTTAGACAGATACACAATTATGTAGGCAGAATGAACCAACGAACGAACGAACGAACTTTGTTTTCAAAGGGTCACAAATTGGGCACACAGGTCTATCTTACCGTTGGAACTTCCAATCACTCATCATTCGTTCATCAGTTATATATTGTGCATGTTGCATTTACAAATGGAAATAAAACATTGTCAATTGAAAGTTGTAATGATATACAATCTTATGAGACATTCAGGTAGGCAGACACACATACACACGCATATGCATAAATATATACAGGCATACCTGCATACCTACGTCAGTCATTTACACAAACTCTTTCGGTTGTACACCCACTCAATAACACACAAATCGTGTTGTCCATCAAAGAATGATGATAACCATTAATTTAATCCCCGGGGTTGAAAGTATGGAGCCGTGAGTTCTAAAATTACTGGTAAGGCCTATTTTGGCTCGAAATGTTCAATGTGACAATCCAGTAGGAGGATCACTCCTGTTGGTTTTTCCCCCAGCCGTTTTTCAACGGTCTTGCGGTCGTGTTTGCTTCACAAGTGTCTACACCCTTGCGTAATGATGTACGCCACGAATTTCGGTCTTAGATAGCAGTCTCCCAAGTGTCGCGATGAATTCCAAAAGCTTTTGGTGAGATCTTCGTTTCCTCTGGCCGCTTTGGGAGCGTTTACCACAGCACAACTCGTCGTAAAAATTCGTTAACGGAACCTGTGACCTGGCATGCGAGTCAAGTGGCAAAAATATCCAATCTGATTATTCATTAGTAGAGTGTGGATACTGGGCATGGACGCTCTTTCTAAGACTTCAGTGTCTGGGATCTTATCTTGCCATTTAATCTTTAATAGCTTCCTAAGGCAGACTGTGTGGGAGTGGTTTAATTTCTTAGCGTGTCGTTGGTAAACAGTTCAGATTTTACAAGCATACAACAGTGTAGCTAATATGACTGATTTGTAGACTTTCAACTGTGTATGCAGGCTTATTACATTTGTCTCACACAGTTGTGTACAGTTTGTCCAAGGCCAGCACGGCCTTTGGCAGACTGTAACTCACAAATACACACTATCTAGCATACATATATACTCGCACACAATAACAAACTCAGGTAGTGTCCGTGGCGAAAGGGTCAAGTCGTTTGACTCGGGTTCCGAAGGTAGTGGGTCCGATTTCGGGCCGAGTCCTTCGGTTCACAAGTGAATTTTTTCGGAGACTCCTGTGGGTCGTCGCTGGAGCTACGGAGTTTGTGCTTTTCAATCACAAACCCAATAACAACAGTTTACTTCTATATACATACACACACTCTCTCAACTCTCTCTGTCTCTCTCTCTGTCTCTCTCTCTCTATCTATCTATCTATCTATCTCCCACCTCTCTCTCTCTCTCACTCTCTCTCTGTCTCTCTCTCACGCCTATATATTTTCACTCATACATACAGCAAGGCGCACACATACACTCCTTCCCATTTAAACATTCTTTGGGTGAAAGCAAAGACTGACCACCCATTTCTCCATGAACTCAGGCCTACAAATTGTAAAAGTCCAAACACTCCACATACACATAGCAGTTTTCTGCAACGGGGAGGGATTTTGTTTTATTTAATTTGTTTATCTATTTATTTTTGGGACTAAATAATAAGGTCCCTGTACCTTGGTTCATAACATGCGGCATCTTTACATTGAGTCAGGCAACATCATTGCATATTACATATTGATGTGTTTAGCTCTGGATCCTATTTGCAGCATCGTCTAATACATCTGTTGTCTGTTGGTGTATCACCCTACTCTGGACTCCATATATGCTCAGATTTCCCCCTTCCCGTTTTTTCCAACATATACATCAGCCTCCGGCGGCTAATAGTGTCAGTTCTTTGTTTCTTGACGAGATCCCTCGTTCACCCGACGTGCCTCTCGTGCCTGGTCGTACCCACTTTTACTACCAAGTCTATCTTTCTAGACAGCGATGTGGATTCATTGGCATCTCTTTCCGCATCTCTCGAAGGGCATTAATAACATCGGCTCGATCCATGGGCTGGTCACACTCGGGATGTATAGCCAGAAAATTTATCAGATCGTTCATCCCAGCATGTGCCGTCGAATACATGGATATCCATTGATTGTGAACCCTGTAAGCCAGGGGTGCAGGGGTGGGCAAACCTTTTGTGCGTAGGGCCACATTGACAAATGTAAAGCTATTGGGTGGCCGCATATATATTATGTCCAGTTTATTTACAGCAACCTATCACACTAAGTAATTATGAAATATGTATATGTTATTAAACAGTATATATAACTAATTATTGCAATTTTATTTTACTTATACATTCTATTTTACAATATGAACAAAATGTTTTACAAATTTGTTAACAAGATTTTATAATTTTTTATTATAATATTTTTTGTTTTAAATTATATATCAATGCCTTTAATTTAACCAGGACGCTAAACTGATTTTTTTAAAAACGCCCGCTAAAGTCGGATGTGTTGGCCTAAGGATTTAGGTCCAAGGGTGCATAACGAGACACACCACAATTACGTCTTTAAAAAAACACTCCGGATGAACGCAGAAGAAGAAGCTTTCATTTAGGCACACACCGACTACAATGCCACTACAATTGTTGATTTCTAATGAGGTGTATGTAACTGCTTGCAATTTTTGACAATATTCTTGACATCTGGAGCACGTTTACTTGTTGAAATTAGCATGACAGCATGCAAGTTGCAAAACGACAATAAAGACCTATTCTTAGATGTCTTGATCTTAAAGCAAGAAAATGCTTGTTCGCAAATGTATGTTGATCCAAACAATGATCAAAGTTTAGCTGTAAAGTGTTTCAAGTTGGGAAATGATTCTTGTGATAAAGATCCATAGAAATCCAGCAAACCATCTGTCTTGAATTTCTCTTTCAGGTCATGATCTGCTTGTAAGTCAAGCAGCTCCAACTGTATGTCCTATGTGGCTGTATCAGCTTCTGCACTAAAAGGGGAACTGAGAATATTGAACTGTGGCTGTAAGTTCTTGAAATCTTGGAATCTCCATCCAAATTCTCCAGTCAATACATCTAGTTGGGCTTTGTACTTTTCAGTCATTTCACCAGAAATGGTTTCTTGCTTCAGCAAAGGGAAGTGACAAATTCTTTTTTTTTCCACTTGCTTGTCTGGAGAACAGTGAGAATTTTGCCTGAAATAATATTACATACACATACACGTCATGTGCAAGAACATCATTGCCCTGAAGTTTGACATTCAGTTCTTTTAACTTTTCCATAATTTCAATTGCAAACATAAAGTCTAACTTAAATTCTTTATTGACAATGTTAGTATTAAAGTCATATTCAATGTCCTTCATCTCTAGAAACATCAATATTTCTTCTCTGAGTTCCCACACTCGCCTCAACACCTAGCCGAGACTCAGCCATCGGACATTGATGTGGTACAGAACATCGGAATGTTCAGTTTCCAAATTGTCAAGTAATGCCTTGAACTGTCTGTGATTAAGTCCTCTTGATCTGATGAGGTTGATGACACTGACAACTGGGTCAATAACATGTTTGATATTCAAAACAGTTTACATAGACTTTCCTGATGAATCACACAGTGAAGTGGTAATAATGTGTGATCAGGATATTCTGCTTTACTCTTATCATTTATCAACTTCACAAGACCTACATTTTTTTTCCAATCAAAGCACGAGCTCCGTCTGTTGTAACACTAGCAATCTTATTCCAAACCAACCCAGTTCTTTCAATACAGTTAGTAACAGCATTGAATGTATCATGGCCTGTGGTTGTGTCGTTGAGTGATTCAACACTCAGTAACTCTTCAGTGAGTTTGAAATAAGTGTTTATTCTACGTATAATATCAATAATCGAACAGTATCATATACATCGGTAAGCTCATCCAATGCAAGAGAGTACCGCAAAAATTATTTACTTGCATCTTGAAGTTTATGCATCAAATTGTCACTTATCTTATCAACACGCCTGACCACAGTTCTACTTGATAAATTAATGTTGTCAATCTTTTTTTCCCGGACTCATAATGTCTGCTGCATCTAGCAGACATTTCTTGATGAACTCGCCATCAGAAATTGGCTTCTTCTGTTTTACAATTCTGTGTGAAAGCACAATACTGTTTAGTGAAAACAGTTTACTGTTTCTCCAAATTTTTCACCAACTCCAGGCATTTCCTTTTCCTCTCTTCAGTTGTTAAATTGTATCCGAAATCGTAATGTTTCGTTTGATAATGTCTTTTTAAATTGTAATCCTTGGAGACAGCCACTGACTTACGACACAATAAGTAAACTGATTTGTTACCAACTTGTATAAAACAGTACGTAGTTGTCTATTCATCATTAAAAACATGGCATGCATCTTCAATGTTACGTGTTTTTTTTTTTTTTTTTTTTTTTTTTTTTTGATACTCATTGTTTTAATACCATTCGAACAGTTAGAATTTTACAAAACTTAAAAAAAGGAAATGAAATAAAATCTACTTCCGACTGAGGGTGAAAATAAAATATTCGGAAAACAAGGAGTAATCGCAGAATAAATTTCAGGTCTGCTACAACAAATAAATTAATTTGAACATTGTAATGTGATAATAATTTTTAACAGCAAAAGACTTTTAAATTGAATGTTTTCTTGCAAACTAAATCATTTTATTCACCGGAGAAATATCTGTTTTGAATGAAATCATCCTTATAACATTTTTACATGTGGATAAAAATTTCTCTATATTAAAATCGATAAATCCGCATTTTAGCATTACATTACGAAGGTCAAGGACTGTTTACAAAAATAGAAAATTAGAAAGAAATTTTATCAACAATGTTAAAACAATTATAACGGTACATGAAATTCTGTAAAATTCAACAAAATAACTTAAAATATGAAGTAAAATTTTTATTTCTTAATGCCCTCGAGGGCCGCATAATATCAGTTGCGCATATATATCGCATGCGGACCGCGGGCCGTAGTTTGCCCACCCCTACTGTAAGCCAAAACATAACAAAAACATCATTCCCATGCGCCGTGCCGATAAGCGTGGGCGACATTGGTTAGCTGTCTCCCACGATCACCTTTTTTCGATCAGGCTGTGTACTTGCTCCGATTGTTTCGTGTGGCCAAGTCATCCAGGTACTTATCTTTCTGTCTTCCCCTTACTCTTGTCTCAACAATTTTGCCAGTTGTCATTACGTTTTCCAGTGTAATCCTTCATTATATATCAACGGAAATAAATGTAACGATCTTGACTAGCAAAGTTATTCGAAAAGAAAATCAAAATGTGACTTAGAAGCTCGACGGATAAATTTAAAAAAAAAAAACACAGACGTGCAATTCTTGACAGATGTCTTCATCAATGGACAGCAAGAACAAAACGATAACAAATATATAACCAAACAACACACTGGGGTACTTCCGTCGATGCTTTTACAATCCAGAACCACCCATCCATCATGTGCCATGAGGGTAAGCGTGGGCGGTCATGTTCTGCCATTTCACTCAATCACCCAAGTCGTGGATCAGCTCCGTGTTCCTGTCTCGACCATGCCATGTGGCCAAGCCATCCAGGTATTTACTTCTCGGTCTTCCCCTTGGTCACTTCCCTTCGACCTTGCCAGCTGTCACCAAGTTCCCCAATTCATTTCTTCTCATAACATGCCCAACAAATTTTGGCTGTCTACGTCTAATGTCTCTAATCAGTTTACGATCTTCATTTGTTTCTTGAAGGACTTGTTCATTGGTTTTTCTGTCTGTCCATGGTATTCTTTGCATTTTCCCCAGAAACCACATTTCCACAGCCATCAGCTGTTTTTCAGCTTGACTTTATTGTCCACGCTTCACATCAATACAAAAGTATAGGTTCTATGTAGCACTTCACCACTCTTTTTCTCGTTTCAATTGATATCTTTTTATTGGTCAGTATGTTTTTCATCTTGCAAAAGGCTACCTTCGCAATGCCAATTCTTGTTCTAATCTCTTCAAGGCATCCCCCATTTGATGTTATGACTGTGCCGAGATAACAGTATTGATTCACTTGTTTAAGACTATGCCCATCTACTCGTATATCACATTGTGATATTTCGTTCTTCCCAGTGACGACCATAATCTGTGTCTTCTTAATATTCACTTATAACCCTAGTTGTTCACTGCGTGCAAGAACCGCATCTACTAAATTTTGCAGGTCCTATTCATTGTCTGCAATCAAGACTGTATCATCTGCATATCTAATGTTATTGATGTATTGTTCCCCAATGTTGATTCCTTCCATATCTTCTATATTTCTGAATATATTTTCACTGTGCAGTGAAAACAGATCTGGAGACATTACACATCTCTGTCTCACACCTCTTTTAATAGGCTGATATTGACCTACATAGTGATCAATTATGATGGCAGCTTGTTGTTTCCAATATATGTTTGTTACGAGTCTAAGGTCTTTTCCATCAATTTGTAGATCTTCAAGCATTCTTATCATGTCGACATGTCTCACTTTATCGAAAGCCTTTGTGTAGTCAATAAAGTAAAGATATAAATCTTTGTTTACTTCTATAGAACGCTCAATTACTGTTCTCAGTATATACACAGCATTTACTGTGCCCTTGCCTTCTACAAACCCACATTGTTCTTGTCCTATTTCGGGCTGTATTTTCTGCCTAACTCTTTGCATGATAATTCTCAACAGAATCTTTGTGATGTGGCTCATTATACTAATTGTTCTGTGTTGATCGCAGTCCATGATTCCTGATTTCTTCGGGATTGCAATAAATATAGAATTACATAATTCAGGTGGTATATCTCCAGTATCGTATATTGTGTTCAGCAGTCTGGTGACTTGGTCTATTCCATATTCTTCTAAGGCACTGATCATTTCTACTGTGATGTTATCTGTACCCGGCGTCTTGCCGGTTTTCATATGGTTAAGAGCATTCTGAACTGCTATATTTAAAATTGATGGTCCTTCATTATTATTCCGATGATCATATTGTTCTTCTCTTGTATCATCATAAAGGTCTTCACATAATCTGACCACGCATGTAAAATCTGATCTTTTTCTATTATGATTTTGCCAACTTTGGTTTTTAAGCAACCCGTTGATGTGTGTGTTATTTTGTTAGTGATGTCATTAATTCTTTTGTGCATTAATTTGGTATTCCGGGTATTGTGTTGGTGTTCAATTTCCTTGCAATTTTCTTCAAGCCATGTTTCTTTTGCCTCTTTGCATAGCATCCTAAATTTCCTGCGAATCTCTTCATAGTTTTCCTTGTTATTTTTGTTATTTCTTCTTACTTCCATGAGTTTTAAGATGTCTTCCGTCATCCATTTCTTGCGTCCTATTATCTTTATTTTTGGGATGGTTGTTTCCGCAGCTTGGTTGACTGATATTTCCCATTGGTCACTGATGTCTTGAAATAATATTTCCATATCGGACAATGCATAGAATCTGTTCTTTAACTCTACGTTGAATTTATCTTTTATTTCCTCTCTTCAGTGCTTGTAGATCAAATTTTGTGTTTCTTGGTGAATATATGACTTTAATTGTATATGTAAATTGCTTAAGATTAATCTATGGTCGCTGTAGCAGTCTGCGCTTGGTATAGTTTTTGCGACTTTAAAGGTATTTCGAAATCTTCTGTTGATGAGGATGTAATCAATCTGATTTATGATCTTATGATCAGGACTCCTCCATATCCATAATATTCTTGGGTGCTGTTGAAACCAGGTGTTTCCAATAATCGAATAATCTTTTGCCCACTGTACTAGTCTGCAACCTCTTTCATTCTGTTCCCCTAGTCCATACTTGCCTACTATGCATCCGTCCTGTTGATTTCCAACTTTGGCATTCAAGTGACCCATTATGATAGTTACTTCAGAATTCTTGCATTTCTTGAAGGCTTTCTCTAAATCATTATAAGATTCATCAATGCTGTCATCACTACTGTCTGCTGTTGGTGCATAAACCTGTATGACGTTGACGTCAAAAGGTCTTCCACTCAACTTCACCAGTAACACACTGTCTGATACAGTCCAATATCCTTTGATCGATTTTGCTCTTTCTGTATCCATTATAATTGCTACTCCTCGCTGTTGTTTCTCTCCACCAGAATAGATTATTCTATATTCCTAAGATGGCATAATGCCCATTCCTGTTCATCTGGTCTCACATACACCTAACAGGTTAATATTTAATCTTCTCATTTCATTCTTAATGTTGTCAAATCCAGAACAGTAAAACTTAAAACTGCAATCTGAAGTATCGAACAAGAGAGGGTTATAGAAAATAGGAACAAAAAGAAACGAAAGAATAAATGAACCAAACAAAAACATATACAGAAATACTTGTAAATTTAAAAATAAAAAAAAAAATGAACATTTAAAAGCATTTGTCTTGCTTGTCGATATATTTTTATCGTGTTATTCTTGTTGTTCGTTGATGAAGATATGACTGGAGACATTGGGCTGTATCTGTGTGTATTTGATTGCAACGTCAAGTTTCTTAGTGATAAATGGTGGGTTTTTTCCTGTCCGTGATAAGCTCGGCAGCAGTAAACCCCCTTTACCAATACCATAGCAGACTAGAACAGCTCATACTGATCTCGTTTTCTCCTCTCCTGCCTATTCATCTTTAAGAAGTTCGTTATCGTGTACTTCCCATGTCGACATCGCTAATTGTCTTCTTAGACGAAATCCCACCATCGGGAGGCGAACTTTTGCGCACCCGGTGCTTCTACTAGCGTTATTAGTGCACTATACTTGACTCAGGGAAAGCCACGATGAGACATGGCATAGCGTTTACAACTAACTGAAGTAGGTTGAAAAGAAAACTCACAAACACCACATGAAACGGTTACCTTGAGTAGAGTTGAGTCATGAACAGACATCACAGCACTGGGGACTTTCCCATAAGCACTCAGCCCTCATCTTCAATATACTGCGAAGAATCCCAACACTAAGTTATCAGCTGGAATTTGACTATTTGTTCATCTATCCTTTTCTCGGTATATTGAGTGTCGGCCAGACCCTCTGTCACACCATTCTCTACAGGCAATGATAATATATCTGTTCTTCTACTCCCAAAATGACCATAACCACAACTTCTTTATAGTGTCCAGTGCCTCCATACAAAAACGGGTAATATAATCAGGAAATTTAAACTTCATAAAATGTATCACCAGAGAAAACCACAAATTAAATTATCAACTTACTGGCATTGAGCTTCTGGTGTTGCTGCATCTTGGAAAGGTTTGTAGACACAGATAGCGACAGTGCAAGCTGTGTTAATCTTGTCCCCAAGATCAAGCAAATCTTGACGGGCTGATTTTCGTGGTCAAAATGAAATCGCAGAGTTCATTAAATGACAATAAAATGTGTATTTATGTTATTTTATTCGTGTACACGATTATTTATTTAGTAGATAACCATTTCCAAAACCAAACAAACAAACAAATGTGGCGTTTATCCATCGATTATGATGATGACCAGTCATGTCATCAAGTGGGCTTGAAAGTTTTGAGCCGTGAGTTCTATGATGGCTGGCAAGGCCGATTATGGCTATAAATGTTCTTTGACAATGTGTCAAAGAAATTAACAATATAAATTTTAATAATGAAACAATTTCTCTTGTTGATATAAGATATATATATCTTGTTGTTGTTGTTGTTGTTGTTGTTGTTGTTGTTGTTGTTGTTGTTGTTGTTGTTGTTGTTTAGCTATTAGTGATTTACTAAGCAATTCTATGTTCGGTAGTTTGCCATTACTTTCTGCAAAACAGACGCACATACAATTGTATTAAAACCAGCGCAAGGCGGTCATCTTCCAAATCGCTCACAGCTGTATTTCAAACTCCGTATACTGGGTTGAGAATGGCGTTCGTAACCCCCTCGCCATAGCGCCAGCTAAAAGAGTACAGAATGCCACACAGACCCGTGTGTCCAACTCTGAACTCACAGGTACTAACGTTATATCTATCCATCTACCGATCTCACTTCTACCGAATCAATATGCACACGGTAAAGCCATTAAGGGTGTTGTTTCTCCCAGCAGAAGAGGAAGTGAGGGACACGTAGTGTCCCTGTTGCTAGGTGGTTAGAAACACGTTCCCACAATCCTCAGCTGCAGGCGATTGGACACCCTCCATAATGGAGGTTCCACAATTGATGGCCGTCATCCATCAACGTCATGAAGAAATGTGCCGGTAAACCGTCATTTCTTCCCCGCTGTAAGTGTCAACTGTTCATCTTCAATGCCGTAATGGTAGGCTATTATGAAGCGAGATCGAGAACATTAACTCTCAAAAGTCATGTCTGTCTTTTGTTTTGCACGGAGGTTTACAGCTTGCCTGCTGGTCCTTTGGTGATGTGTTTGAATCTGCATCGAGGAAATCTGTTGTCTTTAATAATTTACCTGGGCTCCTGTAGCATGATGTCTTCAGACGTTCGCATCCCCAGTCCATTTACATTTCTCAATACTCAGTAGTTAACCACGTAAGCCGTCGTGATACCCTAACTAAAAATAGAATCGTAGATTCTAGATCGAGAGAGGGTAGATGAATGGTGGGGACTCAATTTGATTGGGTAACCCTTGGGCTGGTAACGCTCCTTAATACATAATTAGCCCGCCAGTCGAAGCCTTGATTCCATCCCGTAAGGACGTGTTCAAGATGCAGTGGTAAAATTTGCCCAAAAGCATTCTTTAAGATGTGGTCATCTGCACATCAGGTACCTAAATCATTTAATATGTTATGTGTAAACCTGATGAAGTGAGAGAGAGAGACGAATGGCCAAGTATTTTCTTGAGAAAATGTAAAAAAAAGACAGGAATTCGTTGTACAGTGACTCTAAAACTGCTGCTCAAAACCTGTCATGTCTACCGCAGTGAAACATTCTTACCATGTCTATTGTCTGTCTGATTTGATGATTTGCATATGCTTATGACTGTAAACTACGCTCAATGCATAATGCAAAACCTTTGTGCGCTCTGAACATTCGTTGAGTGCCTATCATGACCATTCTTAACCAAACTGTACATCGCTCTTGAGAGTTACCTTTGGCAGTTATGTTTCAGAATGTGTGATGCTATATACTGCATGTAATTTCTCCCTTATAATGGCTGAGAATGTTTGAGTGAATGAGATGGTAATTATATAATTAACTTCTCATATTTGTAAAAGTAAAGACACTTATTATATCCATGTTTGCAGGACTGCATTGCACTGTAGAAATTAACCTACAGTGTCTGTCAGATGAATACATGGGGAGGCTCATGCTATTTGTCAGGGAAAATTCATGTTTTCTTTCATTATGTGTATTCCACATGTGAAAGCATTTCTAGTGCATGATTTCTGTCATACAATGCCTATTTCTTGGTGCTTAATCACACTGTCTGTTCTCATGGTACACCGGTCCCTGTGATCTACTCATTGTGAGAATTTACAAGATAATTGTGTGAAGCTGCCTCTGATTAGGAGTATGTGCCTATGACTTCACGGTTTTGGGGATGAACCTGGGGAAAGGATATCACCCCAAACCCCCAAATAAATTTGCACTTCATCATCAGTGAGAGGCGGGTGTTCGAATATCACACTCCTTTTCCCCTCCCATTCCTCTCTGAATCTGTGATAGTACTGTATAACTGTGACAATGGTTCAATAGATGTAAAACACATGTTGTGCCTTTGTTTATTAACAGAGATTGAGGAAGATGGGGGAGGCCTTTCAATTATCAGGACAACTCTAGGGAAGTCCTGAGCTCAAGCTTCAACTCCAGCTGAAAAGTCAGTCTCCAAAAAGACCAAAATGAACAACCGGTTGCAAAGATTCAGCCTGAATCCACTAATTCTGGCCTATACAGTTGGCACTGAAGAAATAGTCTTTGATGAGAAGCCTAAAACAGGGATATTCTCCAATTTTGTAAAAGCCCCAGGCTATATCTTCAAGATAAATTCGAGAAGAAACCTTAAGAGGAGAGATTACCTGGTTTTCAGCATGTCACTACTGGCTAAGAGTGGACATTAAAGGTGCACTTGGAGCAGACTATATCACAGCTTATTATTAATATTGGCTGAAAGCTAAAGGAGCAGAAGTTAATACATAGAGCAAATTCCCAAAAATGGATTAGTGATAAGTCGGTGTGGTGATTCAATTACATCAGAACCTGTTGTGGGAGATAGACTGGCAAAGAAGAATGATGGGACATAATAGTTTTTAGATCTTCATCTACTGAAAAGTAACACTAATCCCAAATTATCAACTTTGCGAACAGTCTACTCACCCTTCGGAAGGACATGTTTGCCACTTGCTTCGGCCTAGTCAAAGTGGGGAATAGCCTGAACTGGAAAAACATTATGGGGAAAGCTGAAACCTGAGACATTCCCAACACCTTCATTGGTGCTAAAAGACGGTACACGGATCAGTATAGCAGTGTCTCCCTATACTTGTGCCCGGCTATAGGTTTATCATGTGTTTTCCTCATTTGACGGTTGGAAAAGTGATAGCATGATTAAAGTGTTGTGGTGTAGGATAACCTATGGTGTAGAGATGTGAAGGAGGAGGGTTTATTTAGATTGATGTTTCTGTGGGGATATTGAGTGATGTGTTTGGGTTTTCATAGATAATGTCACTATAATTTGCATATAAACTTATATTTGAGATGTAAATTGTTGGCAGAATATGAAGCCTGAGTCTTCACTTGACCTCATCAAACATTAATAAAAGATTAGTAGTAAGAGAACAGTTTTTGAGATACATGTCTCTGTGATTGTCTTGTACATTGTTGAGAAAGAAATGTCCAACTGGTGTCAAGCATCTTCATGGTGACTGGTACTCTACTGTTGTGGTTGGTTACAGAGATTGTGAAAGTCTGTGTGGTTGTTGTCAAGTATCTTACATGATGTATGACTTGTCTAACCTGTTGGTGTGATCATTCTTTGTGAATGTTTGTCCAACTGTTGTCAAGATCTTCTCATGTTGTCTTGTTCAACCAGTGTAAAATACAGTTGTTGTTGTTTATGTTCACTACAATGGTACAATTGTCAATGTGATCATTTGTCCAAGTGTCTTGTGTCACTTGAAATAATTAGAGATCAAAAATGAGATTGGCGATCAGAGCACAGTCAGCTGGAAGATGAGAGAACTGCTTTCATTGGTTACTGTGGCTAACTGCCAAGATCTCTCTCTCTCTATATATATGGCCTAGAAGAGAAATCATCTATAAATAATTCTGTGTAGAACTTAACTTAGGTCTAATTTCTCACAGTGGGGGTACTCGATGAGCCAAAATTCTGAATGGTTTCTCTACAAGGGTTATGCGAGAATAAATATCAATACCTCTAGACAACGCTTGCTGTTACTAACCTGTATCTTTTATAGAGAGATATACTTTATAGAACTTCACTCATTGGAACTTCTGTAATTCTCTATAAACCCACAAAAAAACCTCACATGTTGGGGCCTCATATCCACGATTGAACCCCGGGTACACCCCTAAAGGAGATCACATGTTGTGGACCCGTATCCGCGACTGGACCCCGGGAATAACCTGCAAAAGGGGATCACATATTGTGGACTAATATAGGCAATTAGAACTCTGGGAACACCCCTCAAGGTAATCACATATTGAGTGCTCTGTGCACTAATTGAACCCTGGGAATACCTTTTATGGGATTCACATAACGAGGTCTGATGACTCGGGATGTAAACTATGGGTATACCTTGTCTGGGACTCCTGTGGGGGAATATCTATGCTTGTATTAGAATCAGGGAGTAACCTCTCGCAAAATTAAACCTATTGCTTAGAGTTGTATGATGTGGTTAATGGATCTCGTCACATAAATGTGGACAAAAGGTCCAGATGTTTAAACCCACAAGTAAATCTCGGGTGGTGGTTGTTTCATTAATGGTGGTAATATTGCATGTATCACTGTTCACAAATGTCACATTGTACAATGGAGTTGAACAAAAATGTTAATTATCTTATGGGTCAAGATGTTTGCTATACCCATGATAATGTTGTATTTCAAGATGGGCTGATGTAATGGACTGTCAATAATGTTGTGTAATTTTGTGTATACTGTGTTCACTATGAGTACAAAATAAAGGTACCTGAGAAACCAGAAGACACAAATTATTTTTAAATAACTAAGACAGCTAATTTCAGGATAAATTTGATTTTTCTTGAGATAAATTAAGACACTTGATCCAGGGGATTAATAGGGGGCCTACTCCATTTTCTAACTTATTGGCTAGCATGGGAGAAAGGGGAATTAGTGTATTTACATTTTAATATCACTGCATCACATCATATAGTGGGTACTCAGTTCCTCAGTCCCCATAACATGTTGGCAACACTGAGAGCAGAGAGTGTGAACCCTGATGGAAGACTTGGGCAACCATTAAGACACCTCACTGGTAATCTCTCTCAGTATAGTCAGTATTCGTACCGGCTAATGTCCAGTGTCGATTCGACATCTGGGTTTATTCTTCAGTTGTGTGACCCTGTCAGTGGCCCTGATCAAGCTACTGCGCGTGAGCACAATTGAATCTCCAGGAGAAAACATCCTTATCAACTCAGTCACTTGCCATTCCTGAATTAATGGTATTATTAAGCGTACTTGATACATAATGGACGAGATGAAGGGAAGATTCTACCTGATGTCATGGGCGGTCATATAAAACCGACCACAGTCTGGTGTCTATAAGACATTAGTCTATTGTTCGATGGTGTGATCTCTGGTGTACTAGGATCCACGTCACCAGGAGTTAACTCATTGAATCTCCAGGAAGGCCATCAAAATAACTGGACCCCTAGCCATTCAAATGGAAGTGGAGAGCGTACGCAAAGTATGTGTCCAGGAAACGATGGATAACCAACCTGATGTCATTGGCGTATCATACGACTAGGAGCATAACGTGGACAACCTGAAAAATTTCATGAAGAGATAAAACAGGATCCGTCTCCGACGTCGGCGTCAATTCATCCTCAGTTGAGAAAGCATTTCTGCCTGGAAAATGGTGGAGATTAAAGGGCGGACAAAGTTAGTGTAACTAATGTCTTTCTCCTTTTTCATTCTCAATTGGGAAGACCTTTCTGCCTGGAAAAATGGTAGGAATGTAGCTCAGTTCTAGACAAGAGCAAAGCCTGTGATGGAATTGACTAATACGGATTACTGTTCTTAAACAGTTAACTCTTATATGGTAGAGATCACTGCAACTCCAGCAGTTGAAACTCTATACACAATGTCTGCGAAAGTGGACTAACGAAAGATCAGTTTCAAACAGCTGACTCCTTTCAAGATAAAGATCTCTGCAAGTCCAGCAGTCGACTCTTTATATAATAAGAACCATGCATTATGCAGGAGAATCTTATATTATTACTGATCTGCGAGATGTCTTCACAAGACCTGGCCAGTCCTATCCTCAAAGTCAGTACAATTGCTTCAAAAAAAAAATTCCAGTCAATATTGAGATCTATGAAGCTATACCCACATAATCACACCCCTTCAAAGGTGGCTGTGATAATGACGGACTTCTCTATGGCTGAGAAGAAACGCCTTATTCGCCAAATAGTAAACGTTTTGCTCATGTGGGAGAGAAAGAACGGATACTCCAGCCACTCGAAAGCATTTAGCTAGAGAGTTGCTGAAGACAAGATGGAAATTCCACCTGGAATTATAAATTAGTAGTAGTAGATGTTAGTCTAACTGCATCTACAAACTCAGTTGCTGCGTTAGAAATAGCTTAATTAGCAACTAAGGAGAGAAAATGCTGTCACTTCTCACAACACATCAAAATAGAGGCATAACGGAATGAGAGAATCTCAACCAACAAGCACCTCTAAATCTATGGTAAGACTACAGAAATAAGTCAAGGAAATATAATGGGAAATTGCTACCATCTGCAAACACAAGAGGCTTATTGGAAAGGTAGACCCTGTGTCCAACGCTAATCAAATCTGCACTTAGTAGATTTTAGTCTTAAGTTCTGCAGCGGCTGCTATACAGTTCACCCGGAAGTGATTGCCTTTGCTCCGGTGATGATCAAAAATTTTAACCCAGTTCCAAATGCCAAGATTACTGTTGGAGAAAGTTTTCAGTTAAATACACTCTCACAGGATTATCATTCTCCAGAGGCGGGGAGAAGAATGAAGTTCTGATAAAGATAAATGAGTGAGAGACATATGGAATTATACCACTCTCATCAGACATACAGAAGTTGGTTTAATTGCAAAGCCATTACTTCTCATAATGAATCTCAATGGTCTACTTATGCTTTGAAAGTGTGTGACTCTGAGAGATCATTCATCATGGACAGGAAAAATAGCATGGAGATTGACTGTGGAGCATTGTCAGAAATGAGTTGGAGAGCAGTTCACTAAGTGTGGTCATAACTCTTCATACTTCCAGTGACTAAATGGAACTTCATGCAAGACTAACTTCATGGTCTTTGCAAATGCCACCAAATTCATGACTGATGAATATTGGAGCAGATTTTTTTAAAAAGGAAAAGTCAATTGGTTCCATATGCACAGCTCTTGTTGGAGTAATGGGAGATGAGTAAATGATGACACCACTTAAAGGATCTGGGAACTGTGAACGGCTGACCTATCAGTCATTGTATCAATGACAGTTTTTATGGGGAGGCTATGTAGCATGATGTCTTCAGACGTTCGCATCCCCAGTCCATTTACATTTCTCAATACTCAGTAGTTAACCACGTAAGCCGTCGTGATACCCTAACAAATAGAACCGTAGATTCTAGATCGAGAGAGGGTAGATGAATGGTGGGGACTCAATTTGATTGGGTAACCCTTGGGCTGGTAACGCTCCTTAATACATAATTAGCCCGCCAGTCGAAGCCTTGATTCCATCCCGTAAGGACGTGTTCAAGATGCAGTGGTAAAATTTGCCCAAAAGCATTCTTTAAGATGTGGTCATCTGCACATCAGGTACCTAAATCATTTAATATGTTATGTGTAAACCTGATGAAGTGAGAGAGAGAGAGACGAATGGCCGAGTATTTTCTTGAGAAAATGTAAAAAGAAGACAGGAATTCGTTGTACAGTGACTCTAAAACTGCTGCTCAAAACCTGTCATGTCTACCGCAGTGAAACATTCTTACCATGTCTATTGTCTGTCTGATTTGATGATTTGCATATGCTTATGACTGTAAACTACGCTCAATGCATAATGCAAAACCTTTGTGCGCTCTGAACATTCGTTGAGTGCCTATCATGACCATTCTTAACCAAACTGTACATCGCTCTTGAGAGTTACCTTTGGCAGTTATGTTTCAGAATGTGTGATGCTATATACTGCATGTAATTTCTCCCTTATAATGGCTGAGAATGTTTGAGTGAATGAGATGGTAATTATATAATTAACTTCTCATATTTGTAAAAGTAAAGACACTTATTATGTCCATGCTTGCAGGACTGCATTGCACTGTAGAAATTAACCTACAGTGTCTGTCAGATGAATACATGGGAAGACTCATGCTATTTGTCAGGGAAAATTCATGTTTTCTTTCATTATGTGTATTCCACATGTGAAAGCATTTCTAGTGCATGATTTCTGTCATACAATGCCTATTTCTTGGTGCTTAATCACACTCTCTGTTCTCATGGTACACCGGTCCCTGTGATCTACCCATTGTGAGAATTTACAAGATAATTGTGTGAAGCTGCCTCTGATTAGGAGTATGTGCCTATGACTTCACGGTTTTGGGGATGAACCTGGGGAAAGGATATCACCCCAAACCCCCAAATAAATTTGCACTTCATCATCAGTGAGAGGCGGGTGTTCGAATATCACACTCCTTTTCCCCTCCCATTCCTCTCTGAATCTGTGATAGTACTGTATAACTGTGACAATGGTTCAATAGATGTAAAACACATGTTGTGCCTTTGTTTATTAACAGAGATTGAGGAAGATGGGGGAGGCCTTTCAATTACCAGGACAACTCCAGGGAAGTCCTGAGCTCTAGCTTCAACTCCAGCTGAAAAGTCAGACTCCAAAAAGACCAAAATGAACAACCGGTTGCAAAGATTCAGCCTGAATCCACTAATTCTGGCCTATACAGTTGGCACTGAAGAAATAGTCTTTGATGAGAAGCCTAAAACAGGGATACTCTCCAATTTTGTAAAAGCCCCAGGCTATATCTTCAAGATAAATTCGAGAAGAAACCTTAAGAGGAGAGATTACCTGGTTTTCAGCATGTCACTATTGGCTAAGAGTGGACATTAAAGGTGCACTTGGAGCAGACTATATCACAGTTATTATTAATATTGGCTGAAAGCTAAAGGAGCAGAAGTTAATACATAGAGCAAATTCCCAAAAATGGATTAGTGATAAGTCGGTGTGGTGATTCAATTACATCAGAACCTGTTGTGGGAGATAGACTTGCAGAGAAGAATGATGGGACATAATAGTTTTTAGATCTTCATCTACTGAAAAGTAACACTAATCCCAAATTATCAACATTGCGAACAGTCTACTCACCCTTCGGAAGGACATGTTTGTCACTTGCTTCGGCCTAGTCAAAGTGGGGAATAGCCTGAACTGGAAAAACATTATGGGGAAAGCTGAAACCTGAGACATTCCCAACACCTTCATTGGTGCTAAAAGACGGTACACGGATCAGTATAGCAGTGTCTCCCTATACTTGTGCCCGGCTATAGGTTTATCATGTGTTTTCCTCATTTGACGGTTGGAAAAGTGATAGCATGATTAAAGTGTTGTGGTGTAGGATAACCTATGGTGTAGAGATGTGAAGGAGGAGGGTTTATTTAGATTGATGTTTCTGTGGGGATATTGAGTGATGTGTTTGGGTTTTCATAGATAATGTCACTATAATTTGCATATAAACTTATATTTGAGATGTAAATTGTTGGCAGAATATGAAGCCTGAGTCTTCACTTGACCTCATCAAATATTAATAAAAGATTAGTAGTAAGAGAACAGTTTTTGAGATACATGTCTCTGTGATTGTCTTGTACATTGTTGAGAAAGAAATGTCCACCTGGTGTCAAGCATCTTCATGGTGACTGTTACTCTACTGTTGTTGTTGGTTACAGAGATTGTGAAAGTCTGTGTGGTTGTTGTCAAGTATCTTACATGATGTATGACTTGTCTAACCTGTTGGTGTGATCATTCTTTGTGAATGTTTGTCCAACTGTTGTCAAGATCTGCTCATGTTGTCTTGTTCAACCAGTGTAAAATACAGTTGTTGTTGTTTATGTTCACTACAATGGTACAATTGTCAATGTGATCATTTGTCCAAGTGTCTTGTGTCACTTGAAATAATTAGAGATCAAAAATGAGGTTGGCGATCAGAGCACAGTCAGCTGGAAGATGAGAGAACTGCTTTCATTGGTTACTGTTGCTAACTGCCAAGATCTCTCTCTCTCTATATATATATATGGCCTAGAAGAGAAATCATCTATAAATAATTCTGTGTAGAACTTAACTTAGGTCTAATTTCTCACAGTGGGGGTACTCGATGAGCCAAAATTCTGAATGGTTTCTCTACAAGGGTTATGCGAGAATAAATATCAATACCTCTAGACAACACTTGCTGTTACTAACCTGTATCTTTTATAGAGAGATATACTTTATAGAACTTCACTCATTGGAACTTCTGTAATTCTCTATAAACCCACAAAAAAACCTCACAGCTCCCAAGTAAATCCAACGTAAATGTGCTGCCAGAAACTGTTATTGGAAGTAAAGGCAGCCGTTTTGATATTACCCACAGCATTCATTGATTGTCTCTTCATTCATCAATGCAAAATATGGGACGGTCACAATATAAATACAACACGAGGCATTTGAAAGTGTCTTTACTTTTGTTACCCAACTGAATCTACATTCTAAGACACTGCACGGAGGTTTACAGCGTTAAAATATAATGTGTTGATTTTTTCTTTTTTTTCCATGTTGCATGTCCTTTGTAGGACGATGCCATCATCCCCACCTCAGGTTTGTTGTACTATGCAATTTTACATTCAGTAGTTTGCAATTGGTTTCTGAACAGAAGACAATGTTTAAATTGAAAAGGTTGATGTAGGGAATGTTGCAAATACCCCACCGTCAACGCATCGGAGGTTTAACAGACAATGCCCCATTAATCCACGATGACCAGAATGTAAACTTAAAAATGTACTGACATAACACGCGCTCACCTGCTGTAGCCATGCTTTGACGACACAATGATCCTAAATAAAAAGAAAACTCAAAATTATCTATCTATCTATCTATCTATCTATCTATCTATCTATCTATCTATCTATCTATCTATCTATCTATCTATCTATCTATCTATCTATCTATCTATTTATCTATCTATCTAACTATCTATTTGTCTATCTATCTATCTATCTATCTATCTATCTATCTATCTATCCATCCATCCATCCATCCATCCATCCATCCATCCATCCATTCATCCATCCATCTACCTACCTGCCTACCTACCTGCCTACCTACCCATCCATACATACATCCATCCATCCATCCATCCATCCATCCATCTATCAATCTATCTATCTATCTATCTATCTATCTATCTATCTATCTATCTATCTATCTATCTATCTATCTATCTGTTTGTCTGTCTGTCTGTCGGTCGGTCTGTCTGTCTGTCTGTCTGTCTGTCTGTCTGTCTGTCTGTCTGACTATTGTATATACCAATCTACCATCGATGTGGTTTTGTCAATATTCCAAAGGCCACCTTTACCTTTCTGATCATTTCTTGACACCCGAATTGCGTTGATGCGAATCCACTTGGATTTGGCTCTAACCCATTATCACTAGACTGATAGTCGAGTGTCTAACGACATACACTGTTGGTAAATACATGCAGACCTCCAGTTCACACAGTGAAGTGTGTTGGGTATATGGTGATTGCCTTATTATGTTAGACCACTGGTCACGCTATATGTAGCCTCCTATTTTTTTTTTTTTTTTGCATATCCTTTACAGGACATCGCTGTCAACACCAGCCTATACCTCTTCGAAAACGTCTTGATACAATTGTCATGCTAAAAACAACAATACCGACCAGGAAGTTAATGCGTAAAGAAAACCACTACGCCAGCAGGCAGTCATGCAGGCCACTACACCACTGAGTTAGTTACATATCCTTAACATGACGTCGCATTCAACGTCAGATTTTGGCAGTTTGTGAAATACTAGGCAATATTTAGGTCCAGTAGTGTGCCATTGTTTCTGAACGACCGACGCGAATAATATCAAAATCAGCGGAAGACGGTCTGCTTCAAAGATGTATGTGTTTGATATAGAACTTTGCATACAGTATGCCGGGGATTTGTGAACCGCCTTCTAGGACACAGCCCCCGACGCTACTGAATATCCCTGAAAATGCTGTGATGCCTTTGGAAATTTGTGGCCAGGGACATTTAGCATGCTCAGACCTATATTGGCACCTTTCCGTCTTGACAGACGATAGTTTTGTACATTGTGCTTCAAAAAGGTTTAATAACTACGACCCATGGCGGTGGCGAGTGTGGCTGGTAAGGCCAATTTGTGCTGCAAATGTCTGTCCACAGTGGATGCATGTGAAAACATGGTCATTTCCACCATCATGCACCATCTTACGTCTCTCACGCTCTGTGTGTGTGTGCTTTATATGCAATCATTTTCTCATTTGTCTTTATTCCATTTCTGATAGTTGCCCTCCATGCAACACGTTCAGCGGCGACTTGCTCCCAATGTGCATTATCAATGCCTGTATCAATCATGTCACGCTTACACACATCTTTGTATCGTATTAGAGGCCGACCCTGAGATCTCTTACCCATCTGTAATTCACCAAACAAGATGTCCTTTGGTATTCTACCATCATCCACCCTCCTAACATGTCCTATCCATCTAAGTCTCCGAAGACTGAGCATGGAATACACAGTCACACAACCTGTTCTTGCCAATACTTCAGTGTTTGTGATTTTGTCTTGCCACTTAATACCAAATTCTCTTCGCAGACACCGCATATGAAAGCTGTTTAAACGTTTCTCTTGGTGTGAGTAAGATGTCCAGGTTTGACTGCCATAAAGAAGAGTACTAAGGACACAGGCTTGGTAGACGAGGACTTTTGTTTTGGCAGTAAGCTTCCTATTCTCCCAGTCTCTTTTTTCTAACATGTTCATTGTTTTTGCTGCCTTGCCAATCCTGATGTTGATTTCCTGATCTAGGGATAATTTGCTATTTACCTCTGATCCTAGATATGTTAAATGGTCTACTATCTCTAGTTCGGCGTCGTCAATAAAGATTGATGGTGTCCCATGTGCGCCTTGTGACATAATCTGTGCCTTCTTTTGCTAATTGTTAAACCAAATTCAGAACAAGCATTAGAGAATGCAGATAGTAGATGTTGTAATTCTTCCTCAGAGTGGATCGTAATTGCAGCATCGTCCACAAAAAGCAACTGTCTGATTAGTACCCTCCTAATGTTGGTCTTGGCCTTCAATCTCTGAGCATTGTAGAGGCCGCCATCTGAGCGTGAGTGAATGTATATACCACCATCCTGATCACGAAAGGCATATTTCAGTAGAAGTGAAAAGTATATTCCAAAAAGAGTGGGGACTAATACACAACCTTGCTTAACTCCACTCTTGATTTCAAACTCTTCTGAAGTTGCACCATCAAACTTGAGTATACCTTTCATGCCTGTGTGGAACGATTCCACAAGGGACAGAAGAGTTGGTGGGCAGCCAATCTTCTTTAGTACCTTGAACAGACCCTCACGACTGACCAAATCGAATGCCTTTGTGAGGTCGATGAAGGCAATAAACAGTGGCTGATTTTGTTCCCGGCATTTTACTTGCATTTGTCGCAATGAGGCCTAATTTAAGACATACAATAATACACTAGGCGCTGTTTATTGTACATGGACAATATCATATCGCGCGTGTCAGATTGTTTGATGTACATGGACAATATCATATTTCCCGTGTCAGATTGTTTGATGTACATGGACAATACCATATCGCAAAATTGTTTGAAACAAATAATTAATTTATTATTACCTATGAGAACAGCAAGAAGCAAACCTGAAATATAAATAAATAGTCACTTTGTTACAGTCACAAAGTAAACATAGAACAATGCACTTTAAACAATGAGACACTGTTGAATGTGATTTTTTCTCCTCATCATCATCACCCATTGCCTGGCCGACTGGCGTGGGCGATAATGCTTTTCCACAAATTGCGATTTTCGACGGCACAGATCAGTTCGTGTGTTGACTCCCTTCCATGCCTTGGCAAAGACTGTCAAGTATTTTTTCATGCTGTCTTCCTTTATATCTCTTTCCGCAAATATTATCGGTTTTCACAATATGGTCCAGTTTTTCTCTTTTCATGAAGTGGCCAAAAATAATGACTGCTTCTTTCTGATTTTTGCAAAAAGGTGTCTTTGCTACTCATCTTCCCTCAAGATATCCAGATTGTTCATTTTGGCTGTCCAATTAATTTTCAACACTCTTCTATATAACCACTTCTCCAAGGTTTCTACTAATTTTTTATTCACCTGTATAGTAATTGTACATGATTCGCAGTCGTACGTCAAAACTGGTTCTAAGTAACATGCAGGAACTCTTTGTCTAACTTCGAAGGGAATTGACCTATTGCATAAAATGTTCTTCATTTAATAGAATGCAGTGTGTGCTTGTCTTATTCTGTTCTTTATCTCTATGATGTGTTTTTTACACTGTCAATTTCTCCAGGTCAGAAACCCGTGGGGTGGGGGTACTTTCTATCTTGATTAATTACGGTCTCTGGCTTGATAATGGAGATGGAAGCAGTAACAGCAGTCTTCCGATGGTGTTAGGAGAACGCTGCAACACACATTGCATTTATTACATACTCATGGAGAATGCTTAGTAAAGTGGAGAAAGGAATGTTTCGTGTTGGAATGGCTATCCTCGCTTCAGCGGTCACAGATTTGTGGGAACTATATGGATTTGCTGCCCTTGTCATGCGGCAGTGCGGGGCAATGAACATGCTGATAAGCTGGCAGGGAATGCACCTCTTGGTGGTAGATTATCTTCTTCATCTGCGTTCATCCGGAGTGTTTTTTTCCCCCAGACTTTTTAACGTTGTGCCAAGTTTTGCGCCCTTAGGCCGACACATCCGACTTCTGTGGGTGTTTGTTGACCGGGTTAACCTTTCCGGGTAGTAGATTATCTATGGACAAAGGAGATGTGGTCTGGCGCCTGTTGGACCAGGTGGAGAAAGCGGTAGAATAGACCGAGAACCCGTATTAGGAGAAAATGGTATGACCGGGAATCGGCTGGGGTTCTGGAAGAATCTCAAAACTGACAAGAAAGACAAGGAGAACTTTCAATCGGATGACAATTAGAACGATTGGCAGTATGACTCTTCGCTGGCTGTTGACTAAGGGAACGGACTGTGTGTGGGAATGTTCTGAGTGCAATATGTTGGTTCTTAGCTCAACTCAACTTAGCTCAACTAAATTCATCTGGCCAAGACGTATGACGCGACCAGGGTATGATGTGTGACTCAGAGGTTAGTGAAACGCAGTCTCACAATTCCCCAACACCGAGACCGGAGTTTGAAATCAGTGGCGGGCGATTTAGGAGCAGATCGTTTTGCGTTGATTTCGATGGTATGAGACGTCGGTCGTCCAGAAAGCAATTGCAAACTGCTGGACGTAAAGCTGGTTAGTACATTACAAAGATTCAATAAATGTTTGACTGTAACGTCGTGCAAAGGACACGGATGTAACTTGTTTGTATTTAAGATGTAGCATTGTTTTTATATTCGGCGTGTTTTTTCCGCATTTTTTTAAAAGATTCGGCATTATTTTTTTTTTTGATTTTTTTTTTGTTTTGGATTCCGCATTTTTTTACGTTTTGGTATTTTTAAAAAATAGATTCTGCATTTTGTAACATTCGGGATTTTTAACGATTCACAGGGATAAGTTGACAACTCTGTAGCTGATCAGAGCAGGGCACTCCATTGTCCTGACAATCGGATATGGTTGTCAAAGGCTGAGATAAAACACTCCCGTTTGGATACAGAAGTCAAGGGAAAACCACCACATTATCTATCCAAGATGTTATTAATTTCCACAGACCTTGGTCTGCCACAATAACGATTGTCATTAATAGATAAATCAAAGTTAAGTTAGTTGCATATGCTTCACAGGACGTAGCAGTCAACCATAGCATTTTGTGGCTGTTCGTGATTCCTGAGCAAGTTTACGGTCAATAGTTTGCCATTGCTTTCTGAACGACCGGCACCCATACCATTTAATTAAATAACCAACGCAGGATTGTCTGCTGCCAAATCGCCTGCAGCTGTGTTTGGAACGCTGTATGCGGGATTAGGAGCTGCGTCAGTAACTCCTTCGCCATTTTATTTAACTAAAGCGAAGAGAGAAGTAGTGTTTTAAGCTTTTGTGAGAGAAGACAGGCGTTGGAACATATCGGCACAAATGGAAAGATCAGTGGGAAAAGAAACAGAGGCAGACCAAGAGAAATAATGCTGGATGGACTGAGACGTTGGTGTGGAGAAATATCATCAGCAGAGTTGAACCAGAACACGAGGGACCGAGATCTGGGGAAATACATGACCTCAAAAGACATTTGGCAGGGCACTTGATGACGATGAAGATACAGCAAGGCGCATACAGAGTAGATGCGATTAGGCCTAGGTTGGTCCTATATCCTGCACGGGGTATGGGTATTTCATTGTTATCAGAATTCATAAAGATGTCCAAAAGGAAGGGGTACAGTACAATTCAAACACAGACAGACAACAGCAACACTACACGAACCTTGAAAGCGCCCTTCCATCTTGCACAAGAAGCTGTAAACGTAATATAGTAATAAACATGTAATAGTAATATCAAATGTGGGAATTATATATAAATATATATATTAAAAATAATGTTTTCCCGTAATGAATTTGAATAACGAAGACGCAAACAATAGATTGCATGATTTAGTTCCTAGCATATTTCGCTGCATCTCGTCAGGTACATACTGCAGAAATAACACAACATATACTAACATTATTAGATAAAAGCCTGTATGCTGAATTATACACATATTCGACAGTTAGTTCAATTGTGTACCACGGTAATTTTAGACTGATCATACGATCTTACTATATGCACAAGACTGGCTTCTGCCGATTAATGGCGATTGCTGCAGCTTCATACAATGTATTGTTTGTGTCTTCGTTATATATATATATATATATATATATATATATATATATATATATATATATATATATATATATATATATGTGTGTGTGTGTGTGTGTGTGTGTGTGTGCAGATAACTGCTTATCCTTTGCAGGACGTTGCGATCAACCCCAAGCCCGGGTTAATTTCCTGGACAAGTGTACGTTAGGTAGTTTGTCATTAATTTCTGAGTGAGACCGCAACGATGCCATCCTAACTGACGCACATAGGAAACTGCTACCTCGTCATCAGCGTACCGGAAGGTTAAGATCTAGAGCACTATTATACTTTATCCACAGCGAAATCTTATATATCATTATCATTACAGTGACCATGTGATCTCTGTCGTATTTTATACAACCGTCCGCTAACACCTTTCACTGTTACGATTCACAGTTGATAACAATTTTCTATCGCTGTCTTCCTCGATCCTCATTTCCACACTTCCTTCCAGTTGTCACAATATGTTTCTTTTGCAGAAAAATTGCGATTAACTTTTTATTATGTTTGTGATAAATTGTCGCTGTATCTCACCCCAGTTCACTACATTTATATTTCACATATTTGTTGTCTGAGGATTGCTCAGTATTTTTCTGTAACACCACGTATCTGATACATCAAAGGAATATTTTGCTTGTTTTATAATTGTCCGTGATTCAAAGCCATATTCTGAAACTGGTTCTGTGTATCATCATCATCATTATCATCATCATCATCATCATCATCATCATCATCATCATCATCATCATCATCATCATCATCATCATCCATCATCATCATCATCGTTATCATCATCATCATCATCATTATCATCATCTTCGCATTCTTCGCATTCTTCCACATGTTGGTGTGTATTGCATGGCGCGCATCTTGTTCCGTTCTAACTTAATATCAGAACCATGTACATTACAAATTCGACTAACCGTCACGGCCGGTACCAGGATTGTGATAACTGAATAGACGGTGACAAGTAATATCTTAATACATATGTACAGTAACGTGATTTCACTGCGAGCTTGGGACGAGAATGAAAATAAAATCCTTGAAAAGTGAATAATACATATATATTGTATTTAATTTTATAAAACTATCAATATAAACTTCAATATAAAAGTAGTAATATACAGAAATGTATTGTTATACTATGAACCTACGTTACTCTACAATAATCTGTCATCTCATTTGTATCTTTGAGGCTCGAGCGCGGCGTTGTTTCGTATCTTACGCAGGAGTAGGATCTGTGTTGCGTTTTCCTCCTCTTACATTTCAAATCAATCGGTGCACTTTGATAACATTGTTTCTGCTTCAGAGTGGCAAGTTCTTGGTTTTTAGTTAAGAACTGATCCTTCATCGTCATCAATATCTTCTTCAGTGGTAGTCACACTAGAAACAATTTCATCACCGTTCAAGATTTCAAAGCCACCATCATTTTTTCACATTCCAATCAATCTGTTACTACTTCTGGTATAATGTTGTCACTGTATAGTCCTACATTGTTGCACAGTTGCACAATGGCGTCAACACTAACAGTGTCAGTTCCTTCAGTTTCGTCAATAGATTCAGGCAAGAGTGTATTTCACACATTCATTAGGTTAGATACTGTAAGGTCAGACCAGGCGGTGACAATATTGAAAATAGCGTCCTTTGGTTGATATTCACGCATTTTTTTTCTAAAGACGTTGACGAATAACAGAAATTGTCGGTTAAAGGTGTCACGGTTAATCGAAGTTTCACTGTAATTTTTGGTGTTCTATAAAGTCAGTAATCGGTGTTATACCTACACTTTGTCTTAGGTTCTCATTTGTCTCTCTATCTATTCTTGTTATTCCAGCTTCATTACTTATTCATCTCATCTCGCGTGAGGTGGTTTAACTCCTGTTTCTAAGACTGTCCTTGTCAGACATTGGTAACAGAATGTGGGGACGAATAAAGCGTCTATCAGCTTCCGTGTTTTGTGTGCATCTTGTGTCCCCCTTGGATGTTTTAGAAAACCATTCTTTTAAAGCTTAAATCCTGGATAGTAAATCAGAAATGTTTGTGGTTGTTACAAAGTGTCTTTGGCTAATGTCTATTTTAGTTTTAGTTTAGTTTAGTTTAGTTTAGTTTAGTTTAGTTTAGTCGACGTTTCAACTTCACGGCACATGGGTGTAACCCATAAGTGTTCCGTTCTACTCGCAACTCAAGCCTGAGTCCGGACAATCTCAGCTCAGTGCACGAACTCCGCAGCACTGCGAGGATTGATTGATTGATTGATTGATTGATTGATTGATTGATTTAGGAACCGACATCACAGCATTCGGGGCATTCCCATAAGCGCTCCGTCCCCATCCTCAGCAGCCAGCGTAGAGTTCCAACAATAATAATTCCAGTAACAATCTGATTATATGTCCGTCTCGCCTTTCCTCTGAGCGTCGAGCGTCGGCTAGATCCCCTCGTCACACCTCGCTGCCTCATTCTTACGGCGAGGATTAATGTATGTATTAATATGATGATGATGTATATATTACCTTTCGTAATAAAATTGAACTTACCCGTGATTTTCAAGTCGGGAGATCTGAGATAAAGTTACACTTCAGTTACAGGGAAATGCAAATGAATTGTCCCCGTTTATATACTCACATGTAATGCTAATCCTTGGAGACAGTATTATCGTGATCTCACTTAATTGTGTAATAAGAAACATGAATTCATGTAAACCCCGGAGACGTTCCAGAACTATTGAGTAAGTATTAAGTGTTAAGTATTTTGTCGTTATGTTTTGAATGTTGCTGTTCATTTGATATAGCAATTACGATGTCCAAAAAACAGAAACCAGGAAGTTGTCAGATGATAATTTATGATTTCTCATTATCTATCCGTTCATTTTCTGTGTTAAAGCGTTGCTAAGCAGGCGTGCTAACAAGCGTATATGTACACTTTTATATATGTCTCTGAAGGAACTCCATTGCAAGATTAGCCCAGATGTGGAACAGCTCAACATTAAAAGTAATAGGCAGTAACAGATAGGGCGTTATACCGTAAAGGCCCGTAGGTGTTGTTGCGCTTCCAGTGATTTGTTCATTCCTTCAAGGGAATGTTTCAGTATGGGAGATAGTTGATATATAAGTTATATATATATATATATATATATATATATATATATATATATATATATATATATATATATATATATATATATATATATATATATATATTAATATTTAAGAATGGGAGATAGTTGATACATAAGTTTATAAGTTTTATAGACATATTTTGATGTTCCAGTATAGCAGATAGTTGATAAATATCTATGTATAGTGTGACTCTTCGCTGGCTATTGAACGAGACGACGGAGCGCATATGGCAATGTTCTGAGTGCAGTGATGTCGGCTCTTAGCCCAACTCAACTCAACAGATACATAAGATATATAGGTATATTTGGATGTTTCTTTATGGGAGATACTTGATACATACGTTATATAGATATGTTTGGATGTCTCAGTATGAGTGATAGTTGATATATACGTTTTATAGATATGTTTAGATGTTTCAGTATGGGAGATAGTTGATATATAAGTTATATAGGTATGTTTGGATATTTCAGTATGGGTGATAGTTGATATATACGTTTCATAGATATATTTAAAGAGTTCAATTATCTTAGAAGTATGATCTCAGAAGATGGCAGATTGGACAGAGACATCGAAATCATACGTCAAAAAGCTTTTGCACTTACATATCAACTATCACCAATACTGAAACATCCAAATATATCCATGTCCGAAAAACGACAGATAATAAACAACATATTCACACCAACCCTATGATACCAATCTCAAACATGGACTGTATCCAAATCACACTTTCGCAAAATCAACACCTGTGAGATGAAATGTTAGAGGAGAGCTGCCAACTTAACAATCTGAGACCAAGTAAGAAATGCTGTTATCAGACAGACTGTGGGATCAACACCTTGTGCCACATTTATTGAAAGACAGAATATCAAGTGGTTTGCCATGTCGTTAGAATGCAACACAAACAACTACCATAACTGGCCCTACATCAAAGATAATCTGCTACGAGACCAAGAGGACGCACAAGAAGAAAATGGATTGACGACATCAAAGACATTGTACAATTACAAGGAATGACACTATCCAGTGCCGCCCATCGGGCACTAGAGCGTAAATTAATATTCCCCACGACGCCTGACGGTAGAAGTGGAAGATGATGATGACGATGATAGATATTTTCGGATGTTTCAGTATGGGAGATAGTTGATATATAAGTTTGTTTTGTTTTTTTCATATCCCTTACAGGACGTTGCAGTCAACGTCAGCATTTTTCAGCTGCTGTTGATATACTAGGAAAGATTACGCTCCGTAGTTTGCCATTGCCTTCTGAGCGACCGGCTCATATACCTCGTAAGTTATCAACGTGTGGACTGAGCGATGGGTGTGTGATGGGTGTGAGGTTTTTTGTGCGGGTAGGGATATGTCTATGTGGATAGCGGGTATGGGTGGGTGGAGGATGTATGCGTGAGTGGTGAGGGTGTTTATAGGTGGGGTGGGTGGGAGATAGGTTGGGAGATGTCTGTGTGGGTGAGAGATGTGTGGGTCGGGTGTTGTGTGGGAGGGGAGATTTGTGTGGGAGAGAGGTGGGTTGGGGAGTTGTTGTTGGTTGTGGGATGTGCCGGTGGGTAGGTTGGGGTGTATAATTGTGTGGTTAGGTAGATGGGAGATGTATGTATTCATGGGTGGGTGGGGGATGTGTGGGTGTGAGTTGTTCAGGAATGAGTACATGGGTAGATGGATGTGTGTGGGGGATGAGTGTATGGATGGGGGATGTGTGTGGGTGGGAAGATGTTTGTGGATTGGGGATGTGTGTTGGGTGTGTATGTGGGTGGTGGATGTGTCTGGGGTGTAAACGTTGGTGGTGGGGTGTGTGTGGGTGTTAGGTGTGTGTTTGTCTGGCTGGTTGGGGGTGTGTTGGTGGGTGGTGTAGAATATGTGGGTGAGTGAGTGTTGGTGGGCGGATGATGTGTGTGTGGGTGGGGAGATGAGATAACGAGTGACTTAGTGTGTGTGAAAGAAACAAAAACAAAACAAAAAACGAAAATAAAGAGAGATATAGAGAGTTGAGCGCATGTATGTCATGTGACATGCTAATCCATGTATTTTTTTCTGTATGCTCATCATTCATGTTATCAATTTTACTGCCACTTGATTTTCTATTATGTACTGACAAAAGTTTGTGCACTGCTTATTCCATCATGTTTATGTCAATTTTAGGAATCACTTTACTGAATCGCATCAATATTTTTTACGTTACACAATGTATGTGCATAATTTGTTCTCCATTTTTAACATTTTTGTGAGAATGCTGACGATAATCGTCAGTGTGTGTGTGTGTGTGTGTGTGTGTGTGTGTGTGTGTGTGTGTGTGTGTGTGTGAAGTGTGGGAGTTTGTTCACACTAGCTTCAGTGACTATGTGAGCCATCATGTAAGTGTCTAGATGTGAGGATTGTGTTTGGGTTGGGGGATGGGTTTTTGTAGGTGGGGGATGTGTGTGGGTTGGGAGATGTGTGTGGGTGGGGGATTTGTTTGTGGGTTGTAGATGTGTGGGTGGGTGGGGAGGTGTCGGTGAGTGGGGAGTTTAATGGGTGGGTGGGGAATATGTGTGTTGATGAGGGATGTGTCTGGGTGGGGATGTGTGTGGGTCGGTAGGGGTGTGTGTATGGGTGATGGATGTGTGTATGAGTGGATGTGTAGGTGGGGTATGTGGATGGGTGTGTGGGGATGTGTGTAGGGGGTGTGTGAGGGATGTGTGTATGGATTGAGGGATCGGTGTGGCTAAAGTATATATGGAAGGGGGAGGTGTGTATGGGGTGGGAGACGTATGTGTGTGTGTGTGGGGGGGGGTGGAAGATGTGTGTGTGGGTAGGAGATATGTGTTTGTGAGTATGGGAGAAGTGTGTGTGAATGGAGGATGTGTGGGATGTGTGTGTGGGGATATGTGTGTCTGGGTGGTTGGGGAGATGTGTGCGGTTGGGGGATGTGTGGGTGGTGGGGGATGTGTGAGTTGGTGGGTGGGGAGGTGTATGGGTCAGGTGGATGGATGTGTGTATGGATGGGGCGTATATGGGTGGGGAATATGTTGGTGGATGAGGGATGTGTGGTAGGGGATGTGTGTTTGGGTTGGTGTGTTTTTGTGGGTATTGGTGGGTAGTGGTATGCATGGGTATTGGCGTGTGAGGGATGTGTGGGTGTTGGTAGGTGGGGGATGTTTGTGTGGGTGGGTGTGTTGGGGCGTGTGTAGGGAGAGTGGGGGAGGTGTGTATGCGTTTGAGATGTGTGTAGGTGGGGATGTATGTGTGGTTCGTGGGGTGTGTGGATGGGTGTGAAATGTATGGGTGGGTGGGAAAATGTGTGTGTGTGTGTGGGCATGCGTGTGTGGGTGGGAAGATGTGTGGGTATGGGTGGGTGATGTGTGAGTGGATGAGGGATGTGTGTGTTGGTGCGGGATGTGTGTGTGGGAGGGGTATGTGTGTGTGTGTTTGGAGGTGTGTGTCTGGGTGGGTGGAGCATGTGTGTGTGGGCGAGTTTGTGTGGTTTGTGGTATGAGTGAGTGGGGAGTTGTGTGTGGCTGGGGATGTTTGTGTGGGTGGGTGCGAGATATCTGGGTTGGTAAGGGGATCTGTGAGTGGGTGGAGGGATGTGTGGAGGGTGGAGATGTGTGGTGCGTGGGAGTGTGGGTATATGTATTTTATGTGTATTTTATGTGTGATTGGGTGAGGGATGTGTGTGTGGGTTGGTGCGTGATGTTTGTGTTTGAGGGGGATGGGATGTGCCACATACCATGATAATATGCATTGTTTATGCTTACAACATTCATTTACAATGTGCATGGTCGACAATGTGAGCTGTGAGCTGCTGCTGAATAGACTGATTTGCCATTTCGGTTCACAGGTGCATTTTTCAGGAGGCTCCCGGGAGTCGGCGCTGAAGCTGCGGAGTTTGTGCGTTATGCGACACTTTCGGCGGGTCGCCCTGCGGTAAAAGACCGAGCCATATGAGAAAACCCGGGTCAATGAGGTCTTTCTGGTGACTGCCGAGTCCATCGACGATGAACTGTTGTTTTCGTGGATTAATTTTGTGTTGGCATTCTGGCGGCGGCAATATGCACAGTGTACCTGGTCGGGCTGTTGGATTGACGAGACTCCTGTCTATTCCACTTGTCATATTGGACAGTGGGTAGCATTTTGTGTGATACTCACTGGCACAGGAACGGAGCATAATGGGGACGACCCGTTGCCGTGAAGTTGGAACCTCGACTAACTAACTAACTAATTTGACAATGTTTTTTTTTTTCCTACGTGAATGTATCATGCACTGTTGATGAACAAACGACGAGCGGTTGGAAGGGCCGAATGTAAGATGGGCCTACGTGCCAATTTGTAACCCTTTTAAAATAAAGTTCAATTCAATTAAATTAAATTCAATTCAACGCGGAGAGAACCGCTACCGATTCTGGCGCAGGTTACGTTACTCACGAGAATATACGGGATTAAAGAAAAAGACGTTAACCACTAGGCCATGTAGTAAGTTATATAGGTATATTTGGTGGTTTAAGTATGGGAGATAGTTGATACATAAATTATACAGGTATATTTGGATGTTTCAGTATAAGTGATAGTTGATGTATAACTTATATAGGTATATTTGGATGTTCCATTATGGGAGATAATTGATACATAACTTATGTAGGTATGTTTGTATGTTTCAGTATGGATGATAGTTGATATATATAAGTTATATTTGTATGTTTCAGTATGGGATATTGTTGATACATAAGTTATATACGAATATCTTTGAATGTTTCAGTATGGGAGATTGTTGATATATATGTTATTTAGGTATATTTGGTTGCTTCAATATGGGAGATAGTTGATACATAAGTTATATAGGTATGTTTAGTTGATACATAAGTTATATAGGTATGTTTGGACGTTTCAGCATGGAGATAAATCATACATAAGTTGTATATAATTATGTTTGGACGTTTCAGAATGGGAGATAGTTGATATATAAGTTATATTTGGATGTTTCAGTATGGGATATTGTTTATATATACGTTATACAGATTATATTGTGGCGCGGTAGGGGTATTCCCTATCAAAGGAGAGGTAAGGTGCCTCCTTCCCTTCGCTAGTCTACGGGACACGCTTGGGCAAGGTGGAGTACTCGTTTAGCCTCCGATCAGGTTTACGTGAAGTGATGGTTGCAGGTGGGGGATGAAGTTGAAGAGCAGCCAACAGATAGTTGTAGGCTATGGTCTCCAGCTTCATGACATTCTTTACAGATGCCAAGAATATCATGTACTGCAATCTCATCGATAATCAGAGAAACGGCGTAAATGAGTGCTCCATAGGAGCAGCCTCGCCCGGTAGGGGTAGTCATGTGCACCAGGTGACTCCAGACCATCAGCATCACTAACAAAAGAACACACATATCAACGGGTTGCCTAGAAACCAAAGATGGCAAAATAAAAATAGAAAAAGATCAGATTTTGCATGCGTGGTAGATTATGTGAAAGACCTTTATGATGATACAAGAGAAGAAAAATATGATCATCGGAATAATAATGAAGTACCATCAATTTTGAAGACGGAAATTCAGAATGCTCTTAACGATATGAAAACTGGCAAAACCCCGGGTACTGATAACATTACAACATAAATGATCAATGCCTTAGAAGAGTATGGAATAGACCGAGTCTCAAGACTGCTGAACGCAATATACGATACTGCAGATATACCTCCTGAATTATGTAATTATATATTTATTGCAATCCCGAAGAAATCACTAGCCTTGGAATCCGATCACCATCGAACAATTAGTATAATGCGCCACATCACGAAGAGTTTGCTGTGAATTATTATGCAAAGGGTTAGGAAGAACATACAACCCGAAATAGGAGAAGAACAATGTGTGTTTGTAGAAGGCAAGGGTACAGTAACTGCTGTGTATATACTGAGAGCAGTAATTGAACGTTATATAGACGTAGACAAAGATCCACACCTTTGCTTTATTGACTACACAAAGGCTTTCGATAAATTGAGACATGTCGACATGATAAGGATGCTTGAAGATCTACAAATTGATGGAAAAGACCGTAGACTTTTAAAAAACATCATGTATTGGAAACAACAAGCTGCCATCAGAATTGAAAATGAAATAGATCAGTATCAGCCTATTAAAAGAAGTGTGAAAAAGGGATGTGTAATGTCTCCGGATCTTTTTTTTTGTTTTCCCTGCAAAGTGAAAATATTTTTAGAAATATACAAGATATGGAAAGAATCTACACTGGGGGACGATACATCAATAGCATTAGATACGCAGATAATACAGTCTTGATTGCAGACAATGAACAGGATCTACAACATTTAGTAGATGCGGTTGTTGCACACAGTGAGCAACTAGGGTTAGAATTAAATTATAAGAAGACACCGATTATGGTCGTCACTGGGAAGAATGTGATATACGAGTAAATGGACATATTCTTAAGCAAGTGAATCGGTACAGTTATCATCTCGGAACAGTCATAACAACTGATGGGAGTTGCCTTGAAGCCTTAAAGAGTTTAGAACAAGAATTGCCATTGCTAAGGTACTCTTTTGCAAGATGAAAAACAGACTGACCAATAAAAAGATGTCAATTAAAACGAGAATAAGAGTTTTGAAATGCTACATAGAACCTGTGATTTTGGATGGATGTGAAGCGTGAGCAATGAACAGACAAACTGGAAAAAAAAATATCTAATGGCTGTGGAAATGTGATGTCTGAGGAAAATGCAAAGAATACAATGGACAGATAGAAAAACCAATGAACCAAATCCTTCAAGAAACAAATGAAGATCGTAAACTGATTAGAGACATTTTTTGGGCATGTTATGAGAAGAAATGACTGGGAGAAATTGGTGACAACTGGCAAGATCGAAAGGAAGAGACCAAGGGGAAGACCGAGAAGTAAATACTTGGATAGCTTGGCCACGTGGCAAGATCGAGACAGGAACACGGAGCTGATGCACGACTCTGGTGATCGAGTGAGATGGCAAAACATAACCGCTCACGCCTATCGGTATGGCACATGATGGATGGATGGATAGATATATCTGGATGTTTCAGTATGGGTGATAGTTGATATATAAGCGCACATGTTTGTCTACGTGTGATGGAATCAATGCTATTGTTACACTGCATCCTTTTGTTTTTGGTTGTGTGAGTAGGTCCAGGTGTTCTTCCTTCATGTCTGATAATCATTGATCATCTCTCTAGTGATTGTACCGTTGGTCATGCCTCCAGCGATTGTACCATTGGACATCTCTATTGATTGTAATGCAGCCAGTGGTTCTGTGGAAAAATAAGGTGTTGCTATTATTGTCTTTCACTTATGCATTTAGCGGTCGTTGGGAGGGTTAATTGATGTTCAAGTGCCTGTGACGTCCTCCAATTTCCTCCGTGACGTATGAGTAGTATGTGCTTTTTTTTGTTGTTGTTGTTGTTTTTTTTTTTTTTTTTTTTTTTTGTTGCATATCCCTTACTGGACGTTGCAGTCAACATCAGCATTTTTCAGCTGCTGTTGATGTGCTAGACAAAATTACGCTCAGTAGTTTTGCCATTGCTTTTTGAGCGATCGGCTCGCATACCCTGTAAGTTACCAAGCGGCGAGAACCGCTACCGATTCTCGCGCAGGTTACGTTACTTATGAGAATATACGGGATTACGGAGAAAGACATTAAACATTAGCCAAGTGTGTGTTTAGGATCAAGTAAATTATGTACGGGTTTGTTTGACCTGTAAGTGGTTCCTGACCTACTTAGCCGGTGTACATTAAGTACAGAATCCTTGTACAAGTCTTAAAGGGCCTCGGACATATGGTGCTAGCCCCATGTTATAGACCAACCTGCACCCGGTGGCTGATGCGGTCAGTGACACGCAGGTCGCCTTTACATCCCAAGACGTTTCCTGGTTTCCATTTTATCCTGGGTCAACCTCGAAGCCCGGATCATATTTCAAATTCTAAACCGTCCTGATGCGAATTGAACCCAAGACCAGCGTTACGGTAGTCCATCGTGTAGCCACTACGCCACGGCGGCTCACATGCGGATACATTCAACAAGAACATTGCATGTGCTTTGCAGGACATGGCGACCAACCCCAGGATGATATTCTAGGCAATGTTGCGTTCAGTAATTTGCCATTGCTGTCTGAAGGAGAACTGAGTTGAGTTGAGTCAAGAACCGACATCATTGCACTCGGGGCATCCACACAAGCGCTCATTCCTCATCCTCAACAGCCAGGGAAGAGTTGTAATACTAATGGTGCTCCTTGCAATCTGATTATATGTCCGTCTTGCTTTACCTCACAATGACAACTGTCGACCAGATCCTCTGACCACTCCTTGATGCGGCAATCTCTCTAGACCTTGATAGTCTTCCTGTATTATTCACGCACTCCCAGAGGGCCTTCACCACATCTGCCTTATCATGCATCAAATCACCCCTTAACGATGCAGCACCAGCCAATCAGTCCGCCTGTTCATTTCCAACCACACCAAAGTGTCCTAAAGAAAAGATCCAGCGAAAGCTCACAACCTCTGAATCGATCCATTCAGCTCAAAGTACGCCACTTTTCACCTTTCCCAGCATGCTTTCTGAATCAGATCAGAACAAGACGTCAACGTTGAAATCCAACCCGACGTGTTTATGAAACGATCCTGCTACCAGACCATCAATGAGCTAGATGTCAACTATAATTGTATTGGTTATTTCCCTTTACTTGTGTACTGTACTCAGATTTTCAAGACGGTTTAACGGCGATAGGTTCTGTTTCATTGCATCGGGATTTCCCCATTTGGCGCAGTCTCTTTCCACAGTGCGGCCTGCTCACGGCGTGGAACAAAGAACAAATTCCAGTGAAGACCTCCACGAATCTCTGAGAAAACTGCACATGTTAACCGGACGATGGAGCCAGGTACGTACCCACTACCTTCGGAACGTGAGTTAGGAGGGTTAACTACTTGGCCACGGAGGATTCACTCAGCTTTCATCTATCTATCAATCTATCTATCTATCTATCTATCTATCTATCTATCTATCTATCTATCTATCTATCTATCTATCTATCTATCTATCTGTCTGTCTGTCTGTCTGTTTGTCCTTCCATCCATACAACCACCCACTTACCCATACTCGGTCCATCCATCTATTTATGTGCCTGTCCAGTGGAACCTCGGTTTTCGTTGACGTTGATTTCATTCGATGTCGGTTTTCGTCGATGTTGTTTCTTTCGAAAAAATGTGTCTCGGTTTTCGTCGATTGGCAAGGATTTTTGTCGGCGTGACCACTTGTCCTCCGCAGGGGGGCTGCGTGGTCTCGAGGTATGGTGTCCGCCTCGAGTTCTGGAGGTCGCGGGTTCAGGCCCCGGTGCGGACCATGATTTATTTAAAGAATCCACCGGGACTTCCAGTAATTTCCCCTGGTCTCTAGGTAGTGAGATCGGACACCCGTGTGTATTGTTGCGCACGTAAAAAATCCCTTCTTCTTCTTCTTCTTCAGCTTTCCGAGCCATTGAGGTTCTTTGCTGCAAATACAATCCGTCTCCATTCGTCTCTCTGGTGGACCTTCTCTTGCCAGTCGTTGATTCCAAGTGCTTGTAAAAAATCCCTTGGCAGTTGGAAATCGAAAAAGAGTAGCCTAACGGCGCTGCCCGGGCAAAATTTCGAGTTAAAAATCTACCCAAAGTATTTCAGGATCCTCGCCGGTGCTACGGAGTTCGTGCACTGAGCTGAGTTTCTCCAGACTCAGGTTTGAGTTAGGAGGAGAACGGAGCACTTATGGGTTGCACCCGTGTGCCGTGATGTTGATCCATAAAACTAAACTAAACTAAACTAAACTTGTCCTCGCTGCTAATTTTGCATACAAAAAAGGAGGGGGGGGGGGGGTGGACCCACGTGGTCTTCTTCTCAGTTTCGCGTTGTTTCTCGATGTGTGAGCATCACTTGCTAATAAGTTAACCCTTTTATTTTAGCTCCATCATGGGACCAAAGAAAGTTTCCAGAGCCAGCAGCCCGTCCAAGAAGAGGGCCAGGAACACGATCGAGTTGAAGAGGGAAATCACTGGATAATACGAGAGCGGCTTTGAGATTGCTGAAATCTGTCGCATGTACGAGAAGTCGCCATCCACTATAAATTCCATTTTGCGAAAAAGCAAGAAAAAAAGGTGGCTAATGTAGCAAAATGGGTGAATGTGCTAACGAAACAAGAGATAGCAAACAATTGAAGATGTGGAACAGTTATTATTAATTTGGATAAATCTAAATCAGTTAAATGGCGATTCTGTTTTGGAGGCCATCGTATATGAACAGGCCAGACTATTGTATGTCTAGAAATAAAATGCAATGTAAGAAAATGCCTGAGATGAATGCTAGTATACTTGGTGACTTTAAGGCCAGCAGGGGATGGTATGCCGGTCTCCCTGGCCTAGAGGTTAGCAACTTTCTCAGTGATTCCGTATACTCTCGTGAGGATTGGGACTTGCGCGAGAGTCGGTGGCAGTTCTAGCCGCGTCGGTAAATTACGGGATATGTGAGCCGGTCGCTCAGAAAGCAATGGCAAACTACTGAGCGTAATCTTGCCAAGAGATTAACAATCAGCTGAAAGATGCTGATGTTGACAGCGATATCATGTAAAGGATATGCAAACAAAAAAAGAAGGGGGGGGGGGTTGAAAAATTCAAGAGGCGCATTGGCATACAAAAGACAAGAAGACCAAGAAAAGAATATCCCCCAGATAGTGCCTTGATACCTAAAATCCTTATGGAGGGGTATTCCCCTTCCAAATAATAATATCAGCACCTCTCTCCGCTCATCGCAGTCTTCTATTGGCCAAGAAGTCTTCAGAAAGGTAAATAACATGTTAAATGTTCATTTATTCTTTACATTAGTCTGTTATAATCATTTTATATTAATTTATTTTGGTTTTTAGTGTTAAAAACTATATGTACTCTATTTAAAATGTGTTTTTATATGTATTTCTGAGTGTATAAGCGAAGTAATTGGATTTACATTGATTCGTATGGAAATAATTGCATCGGTTTTCGTCGGTTTCGGGTTTCACCGATTGTTTTCGGACGGATTATCGACGAAAACAGAGGTTCGACTGTATATCTATCTGTCTGTCTTTACATCAATCTGTCTGTCTTTGTGTCTGTTTGTTCGTCTCTATGTCTGTCTGTCTGTCTCGTCAGTCTGTCTGTCTGAATGCTTGCATGTCTGTCTGTCGGATTGCCTGTATCTGTCTATTTTTCTGTCTCGTATATATGTATGTCTTTCTTTCTTCCTGTCTGTCTTTTCTCTATTCCACTTCCTGCCTGTCTGCCTGTGTGTTATTTATGTAAGACTATTTCTGTCCGTCAATCTCTCTGTGTCATTCTATATCCAACGAACGACCTCGGGTAATGTTATTGTTCAGCAAACATTGGAAACCTCTACTCCAATGTTAGTTATAGAACTGCCCAAGATATCCTAAATCTCATGTCTCTTTTCAGAGCTAGCATATTAAGTTAAGTAAACGTTCATTAAATAAGTCATCATCATCATCAAGTGTCATGTCGACACTTGATCTCACACAGTCACCAGAGTCTCGAATCAGGTCTGTGTTCTTGTCCCGACCATGCCATGCTGCCAAACCATCAAGGTATTTATCCTTTGTCTTCTTCTTACTCTCTTCCCATCAAACTTGCCAGTTGTCACTAAATTTTCAAATCTATTTCTCCTCATAAATGCCCCCCCCCCTTTTTCGACCTTCCCCCATGGGGTTGAATCCTCATCCCGGAGGGCATTTCCCCTCCTCATAAATGCCCCCCCCCCCCCACCCCTCACCAAAAAAAAAAAGTCTTGACTGTCTACTTGTAATGTCTCAAATAAATCTCAGTTTTTCATTTGTTAAAGGACTGCCTCATTTGATGTTATGTCCGTCCATGTTATTCTTTGCATTCTTCTAGCAATATATCTGGTGCTTGCCTCCATGTTCTATAGCCCACTGGCCATCAATGGCTGCTGTAGTAAATATAACGCCCGCAGTATTTCACAATACATTTCCTGGCGCCAATTTTAGACTGGGATGACCTGAAAGTACAAGCCCATTTTTAAAAGCCCTCCGGGATGAGGATTCAACCCCATAACCGCCAGGTCGGCAGGCGAGCATACAATCCACTGCGCGACCGCTACTCCTAACTCATGGATTGCTTCAGTGAGAAATGTCAACAGAACATGTATCCAACCGACCAGGTCGACGTTATCTTACGACGAACATGTCCCGCGTGAAGTTTAAATGTGGTTGTACGTTATGTTGATTTCTTTGCTGTTGGCAACATGAACAAACATACTGTGGTTATGCCCGATGCACCTCTAGCCGTGTGTCTTGGATCGTTGCTAGGTGATTTGTTATCTGCCTTATCTACTCAAACTAATAAAACAGATGTCTTTGTTCTTACAGGACACGGATGTTAAATTTTCTTTTTTTTTTCACTCAGCTGAAATTGACTGTCTATTTCTACAGGCGTGTCTCTTGTATACACTTCACTGTCTTTTGTTAGTTCACACAGTGGTCCATACAATTTATCTTCCACTTTTGTGTCTCAGGACTAGAAAGTTTCTCTTTACTTATCGTATTCGGAGAAGTCTTAGAGTAAGTGATCCACTGTCTGCGGTGCCAATCCACATGTGCACATGGCTGATTCCTAATATTGACTTTTGATTACACTTTGTTGCGCAATCGACTGTGCTCTGCTCTAGGGCTCAATCATGATTTGTCCTTGTCTATACATACAATGGTAATCGTCTTGTGCTGTTGTATGTGGCTTTCTGATTGATTGAATGATTCTTTTGTTTTGGTGGTGCATGTTATCATAGTTGCTTCAGTCTCCTCCCATATATCACACAAAGAGAATCTCAGCACAGTACGTTATATAAAAAGCGGATTCCATTATCCAAAATTTTGTACACCAGAATTCGTATTCGTTAGATATTCTCTTATTATTTTGGTATGTTTTATTGTTTACGAAATGTTGCCGTTGAAATGTTTTACTCAGCCTGCTCTTGAATTGTTTCAGCTGCCGGTGACATGTTTACCTGGGCAACGTGCACAGGGTCCTTCCAGTTTATCACCCTTATCACAAAAGGCTAGACGTCGATTCACTATACCACGATCCGGGATCTGTGTACCACACGTATCTTCTGAACATCCTAAACTGTGAACCCAGTAGGGCGTGCAGAATCTAGAGAAGGACGCCGCAAACTTTGAAGCTATTCAGCCCCATGCAGTACACAACACTCCGACTTTGCTTTGTTTGTATACGTCTCCCTCTGCTGCTGCCCGTCATCTCTTAATGGAGCAATGACCCTGAACCTAATGCCGCATTCTGGTTCATGATCGGTTGCAGTTTGTAGCTAATTGTGTCTACAGAATAAGATAGTGAGTCTGACGAGACAGCTTCCTTAGTGGCATATTGCGACATGCATGGTAGATGTTGGCAATATCTCGGTTTGTTGTGGCACTATACAGCACCGATAGTGTCCGTGCGTGACGTATGGTCACTCACTGGCGTGTGTTTTGTTTCGTAGTTTAGTCGAGCTGGAGACTCCCAAGAAAATCAGTTGGGGAACCCTTCGAGGCCACTAAGACAGTACATAAATAAACACACATAGTATTGTTTGGCGCTTATAGAAGTGAGAAGAAGGAAGTAGAGACTAGAGGAAGCACTGGATAACATAAAAACTGAAAGCTATAGTTACCGACCGGGATTTGACCCTGTCACCTCCAAATTACGACGGCGCCTGGCTGCAGGAACAAGTCTACTTCGACACTTGACCAACTAGACACCTCTATAAAGGTGTCTTCATTAGCCAGGTCTACCATACACATGAGCCTACAACTGGACATAATTCGTATTTAACCAATGAAATAGCACTATAGGTCACATATTTTTATATTAAACCAGGATAGGTCAAATAAAATAGGTTAAATAACAAACACACAAACACATCGGACCATGATGCTGCGTCCAATATATTCACAAACATTTGAAGCGGATATACTAGACACAACATTACGGCTTAATGTGTTTGTCTGTTTGTTATTTCTTCTTCTTCTGCGTTCAACCAGAGTATTTTATCAGACGTACTTGCGGTGTGTCCGGTTTTGCACCCTTAGGCCAACACATCCGACTTTGGCGGGCGTTTTTTTACCGGGTTAGCATTCCCGGGTGTTTTTCACTGTTGTTGTTCCGTCCACATACCACATGGTCATGTTAGAACGGTCGAAAACTTCACGGTCAGCCTTTAAGGGAAGGCAGGTGCGGGCCATGGGCATTAAGCCATCGAAGGAGGCTTCCATAATTGCAGAGCCGACATATAGCGATCTGGTACGGGGCTCACCTGTTTGTTATTTTACCTATGCTGGTTTAATATAAACTTCAGAGACCTATGGTGCTATCTCAGTGGTTACAGACGAATTCTGTCCGTATTCCTTAGATGTAGGTTCATGTGTACGATAGACCTGGCTAATGAAGACACCTTTTTTTTAGGGGTGTCTGGTTTGTCTTGTGCGAAAGTATACTTGTTCCTGCAGCGAGGTGCTGTCGTCACTTGGAAAAGACATGTTCGAATCACGGTCGGTAACTAAAGCTTTCAATGTTTATGTTATCTAGTTCGTCCTTTAGTCTCTACTTCCTTCTTCTCACTTCTATGAGCGCCAAACAATACTATGTGTGTTTATTAGAGTCTCCACAAGAGGCAGGCGGCGGTTTGTGGAAGACCTGGCCGGTCTAGTAAAATGGAGTCCAACCAAAACTTCTGAAGATGAAGGCGGTGGTTATCGAGGTAGAGAAATCGATCAGCCTAGTCTATGTGTTCCGGCAGCGACTTGGTATCCGCTATAAGCTGGGTCTAGTTACGCTGACAGAGACGTGTGCAGGGATTCAGAGGAATCATACATCAGAAAGGAAATCTCTAACCAAACTCATGGACACATAGACGGCAGGCGAGAGTCTAGCCACCATCCTTGCGCAACTCGACAATTCCTTGATGTCCATGTAACATTCACAGAGATGGCATCCACGAAGCGAACCGGTACAGCGCGATTGAACAAGCAGATTTAAATCCTTGTTCAGTTGTATGCATTGCATTTAATTTTGCTTAGATAAAATCCTAGCGACCACATACCATGTCTCTCTTATCACGACTTGCGCAGTGGTCTAGTGAAACAGGAAACTACATTTTTACCTGGTATTATCTATTGAGTATGTACCTTGGGGATTTAGGTTTGACGTGTGTGGTCGTGTACTGCTTTGTTGATATCATTGCTATAGCAACGTAAACAGTCATACAGCGGTAAACGGTTGTAATCAAGACTGCACTACGCACCATTTAGGTTGTCATTTCCTCTTTAGCTTTTCATTATCATCTGTGTTTTGATGTTTTGAGAATGGAGGTGGAGGCAGTCACATCGGCTTTCCGCTGACTGGAGGACAAACAGTACACACATGTCGCGATTGTATCAGACTTACAGAGAATGCTGAGACAAGTAAATACATGAATTCTTCGTGCAGAGTGGCATAATTTAAATGAAATATCAAAGAAAAGGAATATGAAATTTTCCATTTATTATATATTTTATATATAATATAATATATATTATATTATTAAAATATTCCATTAATTTTACCATTTTCCCCGCTGCAGATTATCATTTGTATCGATGTTATTATGTTTTACTGAGAACAAAAATCTTATTATCATCTTTCTTGTTTTGTTTTTCCATTTCATGATTCTGTTCAACTGTGTATGTTTGTTCTGTTGTTTGTGTTGTTTTTTTTCTGTGGTATTATCATACATTACTCTCCACTGGCTCGTCATGCCCAAGACCTTGCATCTACATCCTACATGTTGCATGTTCTGTGCTGGACATTGAGATCAAGTCCTTACCCCAGATTGATCTTCTAGGAAATTATACGATCAGTAGTGTTTGTCATTACTTTCTGAACGGGAAAGCAACGCTTAAGTCGAACTAACTGGTGCATGCGATGATCCCGCTACCCATCCGTACGTATACCGGAAGTCTATCCATTTGACCACGTTGAACTTTTTGCAGCTACAACAGTCTTTCGGACATTCTCTCACGCCCTGGAGAAATCCGGCTTGGCATTGAACACGACACCCACCGAGAGCCGATTGGTCGAAAATTGGGGCCAGCACCATACACCGAATAGACTAAGAGTGTTGGTGGACGCATGCAGCGATCTCTGGCTGATGGAAAAACAGGACATACATATCGTGAATGTAACTGACCCACAGATCATGCTGTTAGTGTTGGAGGACACTTGCGTCGTTCCGCTGGCGGGAGGCTAACAGGACACACATTCCATGATTGTAACACACTCACAGAGCATGCTGAACAGCGTGAAGACAGGCGTGCTTCTTGCAGAGAGGTAGGCGTCAAATACAAAATCTAAAGTAATATACATCCGTTGTGTGGTTGACCCTAGACATGCAGGTGTGTTGGGAAACGAGCAGGAGGAAACATTGGCTGGATCTGCATCCCTGGCTTGTGTATTGGTGCACGATAAGGCAGTCGTGGTCATGGCCTATGGGAACGTGTATGTAGTGTGGAAGAACAGATGCTGCATCATTGCTTGCGGAGAGAGAAATGGACATAAAACAGGTGTAAAAGGAAAGACGATCGATTTAATTGCACCGGGTTTTATCCCATACGGCCCGGTCTCTTTCCGCAAGCCGGCCTGCTGAAATTGTGGCACAAAGCACGAACTCCGCAGCTGAGTGACCACCCTTGGGTGTCTCCGAGGCAATTACACTCGTGAACTGAACGAAGTGGTCTGAAATCGAACCCAAAACATTCGGTGATGATGGCATAACCACTTCGGCACGGAGACTTTCCTGCCTGGAGTGAATGGTGTAACGGGGAGTGACTAGAGGATCTGGCCGACACTCAGTTCTCCGAGGGCAAGACAGACGGACAATTACTCAAACAGCTTCTGGCACCACTCATATTGGGTCTCTTCCTTGATTGTTAAAGAAGAGGACGGATCGCTTATGGGAATTTCCCGTTAGCTGTGATATAGGTTTTGACTCAGCTCAACTCAACCCCACCCAATAGTTTTAGGTCCAGATAAGCATTCTTTGATCTCTTTACCTACCACAGACACAACATGCCTGATAGAGGGCAGAATATCCCGTTACTTTTCTTTGTTTACTGTTTGCTATGGCAACGCCCCTTGTAAAGAACCTCCAGAACAGGAAATACGTGACCGAAATTGAATTTATGGAAAGGAATCTGTCCTGATGTCTGCTTAGTGACGTTACCTACGTGCATTCGTCCATGTGTGTGTGTGTGTGTGTGTGTGTGTGTGTGTGTGTGTGTGTGTACATGTGTTTTAGAAACGGGGGTAGATCAAATACAATGATTAATAGCTTCGACCAGACGTGCTCTTATCAGCAGTGTGTGGGGTATCACTATGCACGCCAAGTACCAGGATATCGTCAAGTGGTCCTGTCACATACCCCACTTAAAATACTCCACTTCACTAGTTGCGGTGTTTTGTAGCCACACAAGTCACCAGAGTGCAACAACGTAGCGTTTACATAGAGCTCAATGTTTCTTCAATAATCAATGTTGCCTTCTTATAAACAATGTTTCTTCAATAATCAATGTTGCCTTCTTATAAACAATGTTTCTTCAATAATCAATGTTGCCTTCTTATAAACAATGTTTCTTCAATAATCAATGTTGCCTTCTTATAAACAATGTTTCTTCAATAATCAATGTTGCCTTCTTATAAACAATGTTTCTTCAATAATCAATGTTGCCTTCTTATAAACAATGTTTCTTCAATAATCAATGTTGCCTTCTTATAAACAATGTTTCTTCAATAATCAATGTTGCCTTCTTATAAACAATGTTTCTTCAATAATCAATGTTGCCTTCTTATAAACAATGTTTCTTCAATAATCAATGCTGTCTTCTTTATAATCAATGTTTCGTCAATAATCAAAGTTGTCTTCTTATAATCAAGCAGGCTCCGCGACGAATGGGTTACGGACGTGGTTCGTGATCTCGCAATCTCGCTTTCAACACACAGCTGCGCGCGATTTGGCAGCAAACCGCGTTGAGTTGGTTTTTTACGAAATTGTATGGATGCCGGTCGTTCAGAAAGCAATGGCAGCTACTAAATGTAAACTTGCCAAGACATTACAACAGCAAAAAATGTTGGTGTTGACTGCAATGTTATGTAAAGGATGTACAACTAACTAACTCATTCATTCAGTAGCATGTCCTTTGCAGAACCTCGCTCCCATAACAACCTTACGGAAAACCTCTCGATCATAAGCAAGATGTCCCGCGTCCGATACACCCATCTGGAGATCATCCGCCACATCCTGCACCCATCTTCTCTTTAGCCTTCCTCTTCCTCTCTTCCCAGGCATATACCCCTCCATTATTGTTCTCTCCAAACTTTCGTGACGTTTCAAGTGACCGAAATATTTCAATTTTCTTAGTTTTATCGTTTTTAATAGCCAACCTTCTTCAATATTCAGCTCTTGAAGTATTGATGCATTTGTTCTTTTCTTTATCCAAGATATTCTTAGAACTCGTCTATAATATTTATATTCAAAGGCATTTATGCGCTGTTCTACTAACTAACTTCTTATAATCAATGTCGTGTGGCGTTGGTGCTGATGACCGTCCACAGCCCTGTCTCTTGTGATGCCAATAATTACTGATACATGCTTCCCTCCATGCCATGATGTCAAACTGTCCAGCCTCTTCTTTCTTGGTCTCCTTCTGCCACTCTCCCCTTCAATCTCTCCGTTGTGACGCCATTCTCAGTTTTCCACATGTCATGACTTGCCCACAGAATGTGGACTGTCTTATTCTGATGCGAATTCTCTGTGTGATTTAACTTCTTTCAAGATATCTTCGTTGTTCTTTCTCACTATTTTTGTATAAAATCACATCTCCCAGCTTCCACGCAATTCCTCATTTATCTGCTAATTGTCCACGATAACATGATAATAGAAGACCCTTTAGTATCAACTAACCTGGTTATCACACGCCAGTGTGACTTCTTTATCACTGTAAGCTTCGTTTTCTCAGATCTTTCTTAGCTTCTTATACATGATTTAGGAAATATGTGCAGGCAATTGAAAAGCAAGTAGTGGACTGTCGAATGGACATAATGGACAGAAAGATACATATAAAGACAGACAGGCAGAAGATAGATAGAAAGGCAGACAGGCAGACAGACAGATGACGTATGAATAAACTGATGAACGGTAGAACAGACAGACACAGACACAAACATAATCAAACACATGGTTTTGTCATTTATGATTTCATTGTTATAACTTTTATTTAAAAATGGATTTCAAATTATTGTTACACATTTTATTTAAAAATGGGTTACAAAGATATTGTTTTTAAAGATTTCAAAGGGTATGCAGTTATGTCTCTACCTCTCCTCAAATGATTAACTATGAATATCGTGTTAAAACGTGTGATTTAATCTGTGATCCTCAGTTCAAGAAGAACTGACAAGGGAAACTGGAGGCAACAATTGTTTACGTATTTAAATATTGAGCACAACCCACTACTGGCAACGCTGATCGTATTCTGGTATGAACCTAAGGTCTATCCACGTCAATATGGAAGCACTAGACTCGAGTTTCGCTCTCGTTTGAGCTCGTCAGTAGTGCATATCCCTGACCGGATCTGGAAACAAGCCCCGGGTCATTGGCGTGTGAAGCGGGTGTGTAACCACGCGGCACACGTTGGACACGGCCAAATTATCATAACAGAATATTACAACGTCCACATCGTAATCTTTAGCTCAACGTATTTGCACTCCTTCTTTAAGGCATTCTTATAGAGATGTTGCTTCATCATCATCATCATCATCAACATCATCATCATCATCATCATCATCATCATCATCTTCCACTTCTGCCGTCAAGCGTCGTGGGGAGGAATAATTTTCGCTCCAGTGCCCGATGGACGGCACTGGATAGTGTCATTCCGTGTGATTGTACAATGTCTTTGATGTCGTCCATCCATTTTCTTCTTGGACGTCCTCTTAGTCTCGTCGCAGATGATCTTTGATGTAAGGCCAGTGATGGTTGTCGTTGGTGTTGCATTCTAACGACATGGTCAAACCACTTGATCTTTTGTCTTTCAATAAATGTGGCACAAGATGTTGATCCCACTGTCTGTCTGATAACAGCATTTCTTACTCGGTCTCGGTTGTTAACTTGGCGGCTCTCCTCAAGCATCTCATCTCGCAGGTGGTGATTTTGCAAAAGTGTGATATGGATAAAGTTCAAGCTTGAGATTGGTAGCATAGGGTTGGTGTGAATATGTTGTTTATTATCTGTAGTTTTGCGGACATGGGTATATTTGAATGTTTCAGTATGGGTGATAGTTGATATGTAAGTGCACTAGCTTTTTGACATCTGATTTCCATTTCTCTGCCCAATCTGCCATCTTCTGTTATCATTATTCCTAGATATTTGAATTCTTTGACTTGTTTCAGAGTTGTGCTATTTATCTGTGTACTTAGTGGGCCCGGCGATCTGCTAACTTACATTACTTCGGTTTTGGCTGTGTTTATACTCATACTGTATCTGCTGCAGGTTGAACTCAGATTAGTAATATGATGTTGTAGTCTGCCCTCATCGCCGTAAAACAGGCACTGATCGTCTGCAAATAGAAGTTCATTTATTCCCTGTGGGTCAGCTGTTTCATCTGGAGTAAAGAGTTCTAAATTTTCTGAATCTGTTCTGTCGAGACTTGCTTCTTTGGAAATTCTGTCCATGTAGATATTGAATAGCAGGGGAGAGAGCACACATCCCTGCCTCACTCCTGTATTGACTGTGAACAAATCTGATATACCTTCTTGTGTTCTTACTGCACTTCGGCTCGAGTGGTACATGGCTTTTATGTTTCTAGCAATTGCCCTTGTATCACCCAATTATGCGTCTAGCTCTTTGTTCCAATAGTGTTGCTTACATTTTCCCTATATGGCTCAGGCGTGATATACCTCTGTATGTTTCGCACTCTTTCATATTGCCTTTCTTTTTCCATATTGGTACTATTATTGCCTGTTGCCAATCATCTGGGACTTTTCTTTCTTCTCATGCTATATTACAAAGTCTTGTTAGCTATTTAACTCCTGTTTTCCCACATGACTAAATAGCTTCTGTGGTTATTTCATCTGGATCCGGTGATTTGCTTTTAGGACTGTTATTTATAACTGTTTTAACTTCTGCAGGTATGAAATTTGGTTCTTCTTGGCTATAACTTTTAAGCACAAAAGTGAGGTTTTTCTATGTTATGTGTGGGGTTAAGTAGTTCTTGAAAATATTCTGCCAACCTTGCAAGGCCTCGTTGAGGATTAAATATTGGTATACCCCTTTTGCTGTTTATTATGGTGGTTGGGTTGTAGCACGCATCTCTGTTTCTCATTGTATTGGCCCATTTCTCTTGGGTAGTCTTTGCTAAGGGTCGCCATCTGTTCACCGTATATTCTCCAGGATTCATCTTTAGATGCTCTAATTGTTCGTTTGGCATTTCGTCGTGCTATTCTATAAGTAACATAGTCTTCTTCAGATTTGGTTGTGATTCATATTTTGAACGCTACTTTCTTTTTGAATATGCTATCTTTAACTTCGTTGTTCCACCAAGCTGTTCTTAATCTTTTGTCCTGCCCTACTTTCTTTGTTCCACATTTATTTTCCAGTGTGTTGCGCATGGCAGCCTTGAAAATTGTCCATTCCTTATCTACGCTTGAGTAGTCATCAGGGATGTTCTTATGTAGTTTATTTTTATTTTTTTATTTCTTGATTGACTACGTCTTTAACCGTATTTTCCTGCAGCCGATGTTGCTTAATACATAGTGCAAATACATAAACAGGAAAGTAACAATAAAATATGCAAATAGATACATAAAGAGAAGAAGGAAAAACAGATACACAACAAGTAAGTAAACATATGTTAGGTAATGTAGAAGCAGATAGGTAGACATAAAACAAGATAAATAAATTCGAAATATCTTTAGGGGAAAAAAGAAGAACACGAAAAACGATTAGATAAACAAATAGCACAACAATAAATAAAAAGATACATAAATGAAATTATTTGTATGAACATGCTGTAAAACAAAATGAATATATAAATAAATGAATGTGTAAATAAGCGAAAATGATAAATAAATAAATAAAATAAATATACGTCTACCAGCAGAATAATGTGTTCTACTTAAAGTATGCTGGTCTCCCTGGCCTAGGAGTTTACGTTTTTCTCCATAATCCCGTATATTCTCGTGAGAAACGTAACATGTGCGAGAATCGGAAGCGGTTCTCGCCGCGTTGATAACTTACGGGGTATGTGAGCCGGTCGCTCAGAAAGCAATGGCAAACTACTGAGCGTAATGTAGCCTAGTACAACAACAGCAGCTGAAAATGCTGATGTTGACTGCAACGTCCTGTAAGGGATATGCAACAACAACAACAACAACAAATTAAAGTATAGAAATGTTGGATAGGTATAGACATTGTTGCAATTACAGTATAGACATGTTGAAAAAGTATACAGGCTGGAGTTACTCACTGAGTCATAAAAGGAGACATAACGCATCAATGAATTATACAATTCTAAACGTATATATGTTAGCAGATAATCAAACATTCATCATCATCATCATCATCATGTACCATGTGGTTTGCAGAACGCCGCACGCTTCACGGTCTGCCGAAATAGTTCTAGATCTTTCACCAGTCCTTCAGCCTCGTGCATGGTCACGTACAATGTGTTTTCAATGTCTTGTGTCCTTGTCTCGTGCATGGTCACGTACAATGTGTTTACAATGTCTTGTGTCCTTGTCTCGTGCATGGTCACGTACAATGTGTTTTCAATGTCTTGTGTCCTTGTCTCGTGCATGGTCACGTACAATGTGTTTTCAATGTCTTGTGTCCTTGTCTCGTGCATGGTCACGCTCAATGTGTTTTCAATGTCTTGTGTCCTTGTCTTGTGCATGGTCACGCTCAATGTGTTTTCAATGTCTTGTGTCCTTGTCTCGTGCATGGTCACGCTCAATGTGTTTTCAGTGTCTTGTGTCCTTGTCTCGTGCATGGTCACGTACAATGTGTTTTCAATGTCTTGTGTCCTTGTCTCGTGCATGGTCACGCTCAATGTGTTTTCAATGTCTTGTGTCCTTGTCTCGTGCATGGTCACGCTCAATGTGTTTTCAATGTCTTGTGTCCTTGTCTCGTGCATGGTCACGCTCAATGTGTCTTCAATGTCTTGTGTCCTTGTCTCGTGCATGGTCACGCTCAATGTGTCTTCAATGTCTTGTGTCCTTGTCTCGTGCATGGTCACGCTCAATGTGTTTTCAGTGTCTTGTGTCCTTGTCTCGTGCATGGTCACGTACAATGTGTTTTCAATGTCTTGTGTCCTTGTCTCGTGCATGGTCACGCTCAATGTGTTTTCAATGTCTTGTGTCCTTGTCTCGTGCATGGTCACGCTCAATGTGTTTTCAATGTCTTGTGTCCTTGTCTCGTGCATGGTCACGCTCAATGTGTCTTCAATGTCTTGTGTCCTTGTCTCGTGCATGGTCACGCTCAATGTGTCTTCAATGTCTTGTGTCCTTGTCTCGTGCATGGTCACGCTCAATGTGTTTTCAATGTCTTGTGTCCTTGTCTCGTGCATGGTCACGCTCAATGTGTCTTCAATGTCTTGTGTCCTTGTCTCGTGCATGGTCACGCTCAATGTGTTTTCAATGTCTTGTGTCCTTGTCTCGTGCATGGTCACGCTCAATGTGTTTTCAATGTCTTGTGTCCTTGTCTCGTGCATGGTCACGCTCAATGTGTCTTCAATGTCTTGTGTCCTTGTCTCGTGCATGGTCACGCTCAATGTGTCTTCAATGTCTTGTGTCCTTGTCTCGTGCATGGTCACGCTCAATGTGTTTTCAATGTCTTGTGTCCTTGTCTCGTGCATGGTCACGCTCAATGTGTCTTCAATGTCTTGTGTCCTTGTCTCGTGCATGGTCACGCTCAATGTGTTTTCAATGTCTTGTGTCCTTGTCTCGTGCATGGTCACACTCAATGTGTTTTTAATGTCTTGTGTCCTTGTCTCGTGCATGGTCACGCTCAATGTGTCTTCAATGTCTTGTGTCCTTGTCTCGTGCATGGTCACGCTCAATGTGTTTTCAATGTCTTGTGTCCTTGTCTCGTGCATGGTCACGCTCAATGTGTTTTCAATGTCTTGTGTCCTTGTCTCGTGCATGGTCACGCTCAATGTGTTTTCAATGTCTTGTGTCCTTGTCTCGTGCATGGTCACACTCAATGTGTTTTCAATGTCTTGTGTCCTTGTCTCGTGCATGGTCACGCTCAATGTGTTTTCAATGTCTTGTGTCCTTGTCTCGTGCATGGTCACGCTCAATGTGTTTTCAATGTCTTGTGTCCTTGTCTCGTGCATGGTCACACTCAATGTGTTTTCAATGTCTTGTGTCCTTGTCTCGTGCATGGTCACGCTCAATGTGTTTTCAATGTCTTGTGTCCTTGTCTCGTGCATGGTCACACTCAATGTGTTTTCAATGTCTTGTGTCCTTGTCTCGTGCATGGTCACGTACAATGTGTTTTCAATGTCTTGTGTCCTTGTCTCATGCATGGTCACGCTCAATGTGTTTTCAATGTCTTGTGTCTTTGTCTCGTGCATGGTCACGCTCAATGTGTTTTCAATGTCTTGTGTCCTTGTCTCGTGCATGGTCACGCTCAATGTGTCTTCAATGTCTTGTGTCCTTGTCTCGTGCATGGTCACGCTCAATGTGTCTTCAATGTCTTGTGTCCTTGTCTCGTGCATGGTCACGCTCAATGTGTTTTCAATGTCTTGTGTCCTTGTCTCGTGCATGGTCACGCTCAATGTGTTTTCAATGTCTTGTGTCTTTGTCTCGTGCATGGTCACGTACAATGTGTTTTCAATGTCTTGTGTCCTTGTCTCGTGCATGGTCACGCTCAATGTGTTTTCAATGTCTTGTGTCTTTGTCTCGTGCATGGTCACGCTCAATGTGTTTTCAATGTCTTGTGTCCTTGTCTCGTGCATGGTCACGCTCAATGTGTCTTCAATGTCTTGTGTCCTTGTCTCGTGCATGGTCACGCTCAATGTGTCTTCAATGTCTTGTGTCCTTGTCTCGTGCATGGTCACGCTCAATGTGTTTTCAATGTCTTGTGTCCTTGTCTCGTGCATGGTCACGCTCAATGTGTCTTCAATGTCTTGTGTCCTTGTCTCGTGCATGGTCACGCTCAATGTGTTTTCAATGTCTTGTGTACTTGTCTCGTGCATGGTCACGCTCAATGTGTTTTCAATGTCTTGTGTCCTTGCCTCGTGCATGGTCACGCTCAATGTGTCTTCAATGTCTTGTGTTCTTGTCTCGTGCATGGTCCCGCTCAATGTGTCTTCAATGTCTTGTGTCCTTGTCTCGTGCATGGTCACGCTCAATGTGTCTTCAATGTCTTGTGTTCTTGTCTCGTGCATGGTCACGCTCAATGTGTTTTCAATGTCTTGTGTCCTTGTCTCGTGCATGGTCACGCTCAATGTGTCTTCAATGTCTTGTGTCCTTGTCTCGTGCATGGTCACGCTCAATGTGTTTTCAATGTCTTGTGTCCTTGTCTCGTGCATGGTCACGCTCAATGTGTTTTCAATGTCTTGTGTCCTTGTCTCGTGCATGGTCACGCTCAATGTGTCTTCAATGTCTTGTGTCCTTGTCTCGTGCATGGTCACGCTCAATGTGTCTTCAATGTCTTGTGTCCTTGTCTCGTGCATGGTCACGCTCAATGTGTTTTCAATGTCTTGTGTCCTTGTCTCGTGCATGGTCACGCTCAATGTGTCTTCAATGTCTTGTGTCCTTGTCTCGTGCATGGTCACGCTCAATGTGTTTTCAATGTCTTGTGTACTTGTCTCGTGCATGGTCACGCTCAATGTGTTTTCAATGTCTTGTGTCCTTGTCTCGTGCATGGTCACGCTCAATGTGTCTTCAATGTCTTGTGTCCTTGTCTCGTGCATGGTCACGCTCAATGTGTCTTCAATGTCTTGTGTCCTTGTCTCGTGCATGGTCACGCTCAATGTGTTTTCAATGTCTTGTGTCCTTGTCTCGTGCATGGTCACGCTCAATGTGTTTTCAATGTCTTGTGTCCTTGTCTCGTGCATGGTCACGCTCAATGTGTTTTCAATGTCTTGTGTCCTTGTCTCGTTCATGGTCACGCTCAATGTGTTTTCAATGTCTTGTGTCCTTGTCTCGTGCATGGTCACGCTCAATGTGTCTTCAATGTCTTGTGTCCTTGTCTCGTGCATGATCCAGCTCAATGTGTCTTCAATGTCTTTGGTCCTTGTCTCGTGCATGATCCAGCTCAATGTATCTTCAATGTCTTGTGTCCTTGTCTGGTGCATGATCACGCTCAATGTGTCTTCAATGTCTTGTGTCCTTGTCTCGTGCATGATCACGCTCAATGTGTCTTGAATGCCTTTTGTCCTTGTCTCGTGCATGATCACGCTCAATGTGTCTTCAATGTCTTTTGTCCTTGTCTCGTGCATGATCCAGCTCAATGTGTTTTCAATGTCTTTGGCCCTTGTCTCGTGCATGATCTAGCTCAATGTATCTTCAATGTCTTGTGTCCTTGTCTCGTGCATGATCACGCTCAATGTGTCTTCAATGTCTTGTGTCCTTGTCTCGTGCATGATCACGGTCAATGTGTCTTCAATGTCTTGTGTCCTTGTCTCGTGCATGATCACGCTCAATGTGTCTTCAATGTTTTGTGTCGTTGTCTCGTGCATGATCACGTTCAATGTGTCTTCAATGTCTTTTGTCCTTGTCTCGTGCATGATCACGCTCAATGTGTCTTCAATGTTTTGTGTCGTTGTCTCGTGCATGATCACGTTCAATGTGTCTTCAATGTCTTTTGTCCTTGTCTCGTGCATGATCACATTCAATGTGTCTTCAATGTCTTTGGTCCTTGTCTAGTGTATGATCACGTTCATTGTGTCTTCAATATCTTTAGTCCTTGTTTCGTGCATGATCCCGTTTAATGTGTCTTCATTTTCTTGTGTCCCCCCCCCCACCCCCTACCCTTTCTCTTCGTCCAGGAACCACGCCTTTCATCACTATTATGTGATGTTTAATAAGCCAATGTACGTGTTTATATGCTTGAGTATTGCATGCTTAAATCTACGGGTGTGTTTTCTGTTATGTGGATGCAGCTATACTTGTAAATATTCTGTGAATTTATATATGTATACGATTTGTATGGCTACATGTAAATGTTTATATATTGTATGGATACATTTACTTCCTAGCATTTTGTATGGATACACGTAAACGTTTTTAGCTTGCATGAATGCAAGTAAATGAAAGCTAACGAAAGATAGAGAATCTCCATCAGACTTTTGATGAGAGCCGCGTTCTGCAAGGACCTGCCACGTCACGATGGCGATGATGTGCTGTAGATGCACGTATATGTGTTTATTGTAGCTGTGTTCATGATTTACGAGGTTTTATAAATGACAATCTGTAGTTTATGAATTATTGTTTACGATGTTTTCTGCATGTTGGTTTAATGACTTATGTTTTACGATGTTTGCTATGTGACAATATTTAGTTTATGACTTATGTTTTACGAAGTTTTCTTCGTGACAACTTTTAGTTTATGAATGATCTTTTACGTGGTTTTCTACATGAAAATATTTAGATTGTGACTTATGTTTTACGCGGTTTTCTTCATCACAATCCTTTTTATGTTATATTTGTGTCGATTGTCAAGCAAACAGCCTGGCGGTTAAATAATAATTATTATTATTCCCTCAGCACACACATCTGAACTAATGTTTCTTTCGTCGTTACCGATAGTCATTGGTCATCTGGAGGATGTTGTTATTGTCTGGGCAGCAGAGATGAGAGTAAGGGCAACATCAGCAACATCAGCGTTACTTCGGCGATGCATCCACCTGAGGACACCATGAGTTGACATCTTTAGATACATAACACCCTTCTTAGAAGACAACATTTAGATACACAACTTCCTACATAGGAGACAACATGTAGAAGATAACAACTGGAACATGTTGTGACAATTGGAAAGTTTGTGGCAAGAGGAAGACAGGGGGAGAAGTCCTGTGTCATGTATGGAATGGAGTCAGCACACGAATTGATACACATTGGTGGACATCGCTAGATATGGAGAAGGAATTCGGCAAAGCACTTGATAAAGAATATCCTCTTGGGAACAACCGTTAGTAATCATCACCATCATCATCATCATCATCATCATCATCATCATCATCATCATCATCATCATCATCATCATCATCACAATCTTCCACTTTTGCCGTCAAGTTTCCTGGAAAGGAATAAATGGCGTCCCAGCTCCCGGTGGGTGGCACTGGATAGATGTACAATGTCTGTGATGTTGTCAATCAATTTTCTTCTTAGGAGTCTTCTTTCTCTCGTAGCAAATTTTCTTTGCAGTTTGACCTGTGCTGGTAGTTGATGGTGTTACATTCTTACGAGATGGCCAAACCATTTGATTGTCTGTCTTTCGATATATGTGGCACAAGTTGTTGATCCCACGGTCTGTCTGATAACATCATTTCTTACTCGATCTTGGATAGTTAAGTTGACAGTTCTTCTCAAGAATCTCATCTAAAGTGTTGATTTTGTGTAAGTATGATTTGGATAATGTCAAAATTGGCATTGGTAGCATAGGCTTGGTGTGAATATGCTATTTATTATGTGTCGTTTTGCGGGCATATGTATGCTTTGAATATTCCAGTATTGGTAATAGTTGGTTGATATATAAGCTCACATGCTTACTGACATCTGATTTACATCTCTCTGTCTATTCTGCCATCTTCTGTGATCAGATTTCCAAGATATTTGAAATTTTTAACTTGTTTCACAGATGTGCTAATTATCAGTATAATTATGTTAGTATTCCCCAAAAGGTCAAATTTGTTTGATTACGTCACACCAGAACCAAATAGAGAATCATGGTCAAACTGTGGTTAGCATACTTTCTACGTGTACCGTGGTATACCGTTGTCTCATTGACTGTTCCTTGCCGTACATGGGTACCAGAAAATAAATTGGAAAGTAGAGGCTTCCGGGATTATATACACTTCAACAGCAACGAGTGCCGATTGTTGTATACAATATGAAGCTAGCACAATATCTCCAATAGCCACCAAGAACCGTACAACGGACCAGTGAATTACTTATTTATATAGACGGACATACAGAAGGTAATACAGGATGAAGTTTCTTTCTTTTCTTCTTCGTCTTATTATTATTATTATTATTATTATTATTATTATTATTATTATTATTATTATTCCTCCCCTCTTCCCCCAACCCCTCCCCTCATCCTCCACCACATCCTCCTCCTCCTCCTCCTTCTTCTTCTTCTTCTTCTTCTTCTTCTTCTTCTTCTTCTTCTTCTTCTTCTTCTTCTTCTTCTTCTTCTTCTTCTTCTTCTTCTTCTTCTTCTTCTTCTTCTTCTTCTTCTTCTTCTTCTTCTTCTTCTTCTTCTTCTTCTTCTTCTTCTTCTTCTTCTTCTTCTTCTTCTTCTTCTTCTTCTTCTTCTTCTTCTTCTGTGTCAACAATCCCCACCTCTACAGACTGCGGCGCAGATAGACAAGCCTGCTCTTCAAAGCGATACAACGACTCTGCATATGCACAATCACTAGAAGACACTTACTGCATGTTGGAAACTTGGTCCCCAAGTCATCGATAGCGGTCATTAGGTCCTTATTGTTTTTGGTGCATTCCAAGGCTTTGATACAGTCGGCATAATCATAGAGTTTCCTTCACCAGAAGAGAATCAGTCAACGTGAGTGGCATGACTGTGCATTGTGTAAGACTGTGTATTGTGTAAGACTGTGCATTGTGTAAGACTGTATATCGTGTAAGATTGTACGTTGTGTGCGACTTTACTTCATGTTAGGGTGTACATTGTGTAAGAGTGTGCACTGTGTAAGAGTGTACATTGTGTAAGAGTTTATATTGTGTAAGAGTGGAGACTGTGTAACAGTGAACATTGTGTAAGAATTTTCATTGCGTAGGATGGAACACCGAAACCATATGGCGTTGGCGTTTATGTATTTTCTTGACCTAAGTCCCTGCTGTTGTGGCAAAGTTGTATTGCAGTGACTCCTACATGCTATCGGCTGAAGACATTAAGCAACATTTCTTGTTGTCCGCCTCTTCCTATCCTCTTCTAGCACTGATCTTCCCAGTACTCACTGTGTATTCCAATGCTTCACCTCTCGTGACATGTTCAGAGATCTTTGTGTGTCTCTGCTTCTCTTCTCATGACATAGCCAAAGAGCTGTGTTTGTCTCTGCTTCTCTTCTCTAGTCATGTCCAAAGAAATGTGTTTGTCTCTGTTTCTCTTCTCTTTACATGTCCATATTATTCGAAAACTATCTCAGTACGTATTACCTTCCCCCCTTAATAATAGAAATAATAGTAATCACAAAACCCTAGTATAACAGCCAGTCCCCTTTTGGTAGACCAGTATATTCCACATTGCTAATAACAAGTGTCACACCATTATCTAATATTACTGAGTCGTGTAGTATTGATGTTCGCATTTTGTCCATGCCTTTATGATGCACATCTTTTATATTGTTGCTGTTCTCTATTAGCCATGAATGATGTATGAATGAAATAACGTATGAAAGAGAGTGATAGACGGGCAGAATGTTAGACGGGCCTGCGTGCCCAATTCTTAACCCTTTGAAAATAAAGTTTCTTCGTTTTGTTCACTCCAAAAAGATGTGTTTGTCTCTGCATGTCTTCTCATGACATGTCCACAGAAATGTGTTTGTCCCTGTTTCTCATCTCTTGACATGTCCACAGAGCTGTGTTTATCTCTGCTTCTCTTCTCATGACACGTCTAAATGTCACTGTTTGTCACTTCATTATAGTTTTATGTACATAATGTTCTACTTTCACTATTCTCTTCCAGGCAGTCAATGTTAGTTACTCTGGCAGTCGATGTTATTCGCAACTTTCGTCTCAGATGCCACGTCTCCAATGAATCCTGACTCGTCACAATTTGTTCATTGACACTGAGCCGAGCCGAAATGAGTCGAGTCAAGAACTTACAGCACAGCAATCAAGACATTCCCATACGCGTCCCGTCTTCATCTTCAACAGCCAGCGAAGACTCCTAATAATACTAGTAATGTATGGCCCTCTTAGAAATACAAAATCCGAATGTGGTATAAGAGCTTCGGTGTAAAAGATGCAAATGCTACTTTTGTCATTACATGATTAAAAAGAATTGAGAGAAAAACATGTTGAAAACAAAAAACACACTGAAACAAATATGTTATACATTGAACTTGAACAAACTATTCACTGTTTAATGATTTTCGATATTTTATTGTTGCCACTTGTGACGTCAGTCACATCATCATCATCATCATCATCATCATCATCATCTCATCTTATCAGGTTCCTCTTGCACCTTGCGGTGTCGAGGTGAAGTATAAACAGCGGGAGAGTGCCCGTGTAAGGGTTCCCCGATTATGCTTTTATTTATGTTTTCTTTCTTTTTTTTTATTTGAGCATTAGGAAAAAATCCCCTGCTTGCTAGGCCAGTCGCAGGCTAGGACACAAAAATCTAACCAAGGAGAGCCACCTCAGAATATTTTTGAAAAGTTAGTTGCATAACCTTCCCAGAATATAACGCCCTACCCCAGTATATTTTTCTCTGTGTGTGATTTCTTGGCAAGTTTACGTTCAGTAGATTGCCATTACTTTCTCGACGACCGGAACTCATACCATTTTATGAAATCAAACACAAAGCGTTCTGTTTCCACATTGCCAGCTACTATGTTTCGAACGCATTATGCGGGATTAATAATTGAGCCGGTAACCCCTTCGTCACAGAGATAGTAGCTATGCAAATCGGGGACATAAATGTCCATTATGTGCAACATAAACGTGTCCTGAAGCAGGGGCCCGTGTGGGTATGTGAAGGACCAGCACCTTGTTTGTAGCCCTGGGTACACGGAGTAATAGCTGGTCAATCTTCCTCTCCCACAGTGAACATAGGGATCTGGTATCTAACACAGCAACTTTAGATTCAGAAATAAAAGACATGAAAACAAAACCCTCGAGTGTTTTACATATGTAGTATTCCATAATTGTATAATGTTACCTGCAGTATTCACTGGGCTTTAAGGTACCTATAGTCGGTGTGATGCAGGCACCCTGTGAACAGTTCGATGATGTGATGACATCAGACAGTGAATTGGTAACATTCACGGCATCATCGTGAGCCTTTACTAGAGAGACATTGAAAACATGCATCATTGATTGAGATAGGCATAGATATAGACAGAACAGAACAGGTGAGTATACAGAAACACAGATAGGCAGACCAACAGGCAGAGAGATAGGTACAGACGGACAGGCTTGTATGCGGCCAGACAGGCAGGGATGCATGCATGCATCATCCATCAAGCCACCTATCAGTCCATCAAAAAATACATACATACATACAAACAAACATACATACATACATTCACACACATACATACACACACACATACATACGTACGTACGTACGTACATACATACAAACATACAGACAGACAGACAGACAGACAGACAGACAGACGAGCATTGCGCGCACGCACGCACTCACACGCACACAAACACGCATCTTAGCATATGTAAGTGATATTATGTATATGTACGGGGTGGGGTTTGGTTGGTGGGTGGTTGGATTGGAGGCGGGTGCGCGTATGTGCGTATGGTTACACGTGATTACTTGACAAATAACAAATAACAAGACATATTTTGTCATCATGGCAGGAGCAGAAGCACATGTCTCGAGACGCTTTGAGAATGTGTTTGTGTACAGCTGTCTGCGTGCTAACTGCTAGAGTTGAAGTAAATGAAGATATGAGCTTACCTTCCTCAGCCGTCTGCGGTTTATACGTGGATGATGCTCCATTGGGCACTGGTGTTCCGTTACCTGAGGGCGCTGGTGTTCCGTTACCTGAGGGCGCTGGTGTCCCGTTACCTGAGGGCGCTGGTGTTCCGTTACCTGAGGGCGCTGGTGTTCCGTTACCTGAGGGCGCTGGTGTCCCGTTACCTGAGGGCGCTGGTGTTCCGTTACCTGAGGGCGCTGGTGTTCCGTTACCTGAGGGCGCTGGTGTTCCGTTACCTGATGGCGCTGGTGTCCCGTTGCCTGAGGGCGCTGGCGTTACATTACCTGAGGGCGCTGGTGTTACGTTGGATGGTGGCGCTGATGTTTCATTGGTTGTGGGCGTCACTGTTTCGTTGGACGCAAGTGTTGTATCTTGCGCTTGTACTGCAGCCGGGGCTAAAGAAGAAATTATAATATTACGAATAATTTGTATACGTTTTACTTAAATTATATTAACAATACAACATATGTTACATTTACAAACATACATGTCAGATTACAATTTAATCCCTCCTTGGAAGCAAAGCACTAAGCGACGTTACGAGAACCTGCTACCACCAAGCCGCAGAACCGTGCGATACAGACCAAACATCTAGACGGCAACAAAGAATCAATCAACACAAAGCCAAAGAAACGGTTTAAAAAAAGCAACAATATATCCACCAGCACGCGGTGAAAGGAAACATCATGCAGGTCTCAATGTAGCATGTTGATAGGCAGATATTTGGAAGTGGCCTTAACATTTTCTTTCAAGATTGGGTTAGATTGGTCTAGATTGGATTTACATTTTAGAGAACTATAGACTTGTAGTATTGATTATCAAAAGCTCAATGCATATTTATTTATTTATTTATTTATTTATTTTTGCCTTCGCTCGTTTTGAACTCATACGTAGTCCACGCACGTGCTCTACTTCTAGTGAACTTGACTGATGTTTGCGTGTGGATTAGATTTCCCTTTTACCAATATCCCTCACCATAAAGCGCACCCAGTCCAACTTCAGAAATATTTGTAATTCACGTCTCCACGTCAAGGAAAAGAAGTCAACATTTTGTTAAGTGATCGGTGAAAGGGTTTAACCCACTACCTCGCCATAAGCACACTGATGTATACATCATAATTCTGTGGTTGTTAGTTACAGAAAGAGTCGACTTAGCCGAAATGATAAGTGCGCTCGCTGTTAAACTTCGGGCACGCTGAGGGTAGGATAAGAGGTTCAACCTTTACATCGGCAATTGGTTGGACTTAAAGTTTGACTTCTGGTTTAGACAGCAATGGCAAACTCCTGAAAGCAACATTCCCTAGACAATCAACCCAGCATTTGTCGCATCGTTTAGCAAAGGACACAGAATACTTGAACGTTCAGCAGTATGGCTACTATTTGTCCCTGTTTCTCGGACACCCTTAACATCTTAAGTTTCTCCATCTTTCATTTTTTATCTCTTATACCCCAGTGAGGTAACCAATGGGACCTAAACAACTCAACCCCTATTCCTCTTCTCCATTCCCCATCCCACCCAGCCGTCCTATCCTGAGGTGTCTAGTGCCGTTATCTCCATGTTTACCTCATATGTTTCTTTATTTATATCTTTACTTCTCTTGTCCGTGTGTTTTTAGTTCTTACTCTATTTCTTTTGCTTCATGCTTAGACATTGTACTGTTGTATAGGTGTGAACCATGGGCAATAAGACGACACGTTGTTAAACCTCCGATGAAAGTTGGAATGTGGCTTTTGATAGAAATGCAAAGAATATCATGGACAACAGAAAAACCTTTGGGTACGTCATATAAGAAACAACAAAAATACAATCGTAAACTGATTAGAAAATTAGACACAAACAACCAGGCACTGCAGTCCTTGATTGATAAAAATAAGATAGCTCTCCTAAAAAACAAGGAAAGACCAACGCGTAACACTCTCAGTGAGCTGAAGCAAGATAGGAAGGATGTGCAAAAAAGTCTGCCAGGCAGTGTGCAAATGACTATTGGATCAAGTTATGTGAGTTCATTCAAAATGAAAGTGATACGGAAAACATCAGAAGATAGTACGAAGGGATAAAAGAAGGTTGTGGTCCAATGATCAAAAGAAGTGCAACACTGAAAACCCTAACTGGAGAAATCATCACTGAAAAGAAACAGCAGATGGATAGATGGGTAGAACACTATTTGGAGCTTTACTCAAGAGACCAAACTAGCGGAAAATGCTCTCAATGCCATAGAGGCACTACCAGCTATTGACCACCTGGACACACTTCCCAAGATAACAGAAGTTAAGTGTGCTATAAATGAACTTTCATCTGGCAAGGACCCTGGTAAGGATGGGATTCCAATAGAGGTTATCAGGAGTGGGCAAGAAACACTCACTCCACAGATCTACCTGCTAATAGAGCTATTCTATAGGGGTATCTCACTTCTGTGCATTGTTGGAAAAGTATTTGCCAGAATTGTTCTGCGCAGACTTCAAGTCCTAGGAGATCAAGTTTACCCCGAATCACAGTGTGGCTTCAGACAGAACCGGTCTATCATTGATATGATGTTCTCGTTGCGACAAATGAAAGGAAAATGCCGTGAACAGAATCAATCACTGTTTATTGCCTTCATCGACCTCAAAAAAGGCATTTGATTTGGTCAGTCGTGAGGGTCTGTTCAAGGCACTAAAAAAGATTGGCTGCCCTCCAACTCTTCTGTCCATTGTGGAATCGTTCCACACAGGCATGAAGGGTATAATCAAGTTTGATGGTGCAACTTCTGAAGAGTTTGAAATCAAGAGTGGAGTTAAGCAAGGTTTTGTACTAGCTCCCACTAGTCAGGGTGGTGGTATATACATTCACTCACGCTCAGATGGCGGCCTCTACAATGATCAATGATTGAAGGCCAAGACCAAAGTTAGGAGGGTACTGATCAGAGAGTTGCTTTTAGCAGATGGTGTTGCAATTATGACCCACTCTGAGGAAGAATTGCAATATCTACTATCTGCATTCTCCTAAGCTTGTTCTGAATTTGGTTTTACAATTAGCAAAAAGATTCAGATTATGTCACAAGGTGCACATGGGGTACCATCAATCTTTCTTTACGACGCAGAACTGGAGATAGTAGATCAATTACAATATCTAGGATCAGAGGTAAGCAGCAAATTACCCCTAGATCAGGAAATAAACAGCAGGTTTGGTAAGGCAACAACATCAATGAACAGATTAACAAAAAGAGTCTAGAGGAACAGGAATCTTACTGCTACAACAAAAGTACTTGTTTATCAATGCCAGTGTCCTTAGTTCTCTTCTTTATGGCAGTGAAGCCTGGACAACTTACTCACACCAAGAGAAATGTTTAAACAGCTTTCATATGTGGTGTCTGCGCAGAATACTTTTTAATAAGTGGCAAGACAAAATCACCAAAACTGAGGTATTAAAAAGATCAGGTTGTTTGACTGTGTGTTGCATGCTCAGTCATCGTAGACTTAGATGGACAGGTCACGTTATGAGGATGGATGGTGGTAGAATACCAAAGTACATCTGTTTTCGTGAATTACAGATGGGTAAGAGATCTCAGCGTCGGCCTCTACTACGATACAAAGATGTTTGTAAGCGGGGCATGATTGACAAAGGCATTGATAAAGCGCATTGGGAGCAAGTCGCCGCTGAACGTGTTGCATGGAGGGCACCTATCAGAAATTGAATAAAGACAAAGGATAAAATGATTGCAGATAAGTCACACACCGAGCTTGTGAGACGTAAGATCGTGCATGATGGTGGAAATTACCATGTGTTCACATGCATCAACTGTGGACGAACATTTACAGCGTGAATTGGTCTTATCAGTCACATTCGCTATGGGTTGTAGTTATTATGCCCTTTTGAAGCACAATGCACAATGTAACAAACTATCGATGTCACAGCGGCAAGGTACCAATGAACATCGTTTACACGGTCAGCCTTATCTTCTGCTTCAATTTGATCTCTACATCCTTGCTTGTTGTGGTATAATGTAAGCTGGTAGTCTTGTTATATGGCTCAACCACTTAACTTGTTGTTTTGCAATGAAATCTAGTACTGCTATTACCCCCCCCCCCCCCCCCAATATTAGTCCTGATTTCATGATATATGATTGTGTCTCCTCTAGATACTTTAAGTATTCCACTCAGGAATCTCTTTTCCGTTTTTGTAATTTTTCTGTTCTCTTGTTCTGTAATTGTCCAAGTTTGGCATTCGTAACAGTGTTTTGGTAGGAAGATTGTGTTGTAGAGTGTTTTTTTGGTATCTACTGATACGTGTTTGCTTTTAGTATTGGTGCCATTTGTTCAATGAGCTGATTTGCCTTATTGCATCTGTTTTTGATATCATTTTCTGAATTGCTATTTGATAATAGCATACCTCCTAAGTGTCTGAAGCTATTTGATACTTGTTTCAGAGAGTGTTCTTATATATGGATCTTTGTTGCTGTTTCTTCCGTGATTATAGTCATTATCTCTGTTTTATTGATGCTAATGTTCACGTTATGTTCCTTATAACTTCATTTAGGCTATTTATGTCTAGTTATGAAATATTATGACACTGAACAAGCTAATCTCCGAAATAATGTAGGGACATTTACAAACGAAGGTTTATGTTGGAGCAGACATTTTTAAAAGACTCCCTACCTGCACGAAATATACCTGTGACAATGACAAAGGTGGCAAAGATAATGTATATCTCGATATTTTAGAGCTGTTGACGGGCAGTTTTCAGTATACGAAATATTTGATCGTTAAGATTATGTTCATATTTTAAGAAATAACTTTCCTGACTTACCGATGATTCCAACAAGCAGAAGGACTGAAATAGAACAAAAATGAACATGTATTTATCATAAAGGTAGGTATATAGGTAGATAGGTAGGTAGATATGTAGATAGGTAGATAGGTATGTGGAGGAAGGACGGACAGACAGACAGACAAACGATTTGAAGTATTGTTGTAGGTAGATTTAATACCGGTGTTATTGTGTCGATCAGTGGTTCGGTAGATAGCTAGGTAATGTATTTGGTTGTTACGTATGGTTATGTGTAAGTATTTATTTAGAAAGCTGGGTAGGAATGTAGGTAGGCAGGAGGGAAGGCACATTGGTAGGTAGGAGATTGGTAGGTATGTATGTGTGTGGGATATATATGTAAGTAGGAAGGCAGATATGTAGGTAAGTAGGTAGGTAGTGAAGAAGGTATTTCGGTTGGTTGGTTAGTATGTTGTTGGTAAATATATGATAGGCATTTTTGCAGGTAGGTATGTTTGTTGGTAGTTAGGTAAATAGGTAGGCAGACATGTAAGTGGTTAAATAGGGATGTAAATCGGTAGATAGTTAGAGATTTAGGACGGGAGATAGACAAATATAACTGAAATGTGAGGTATTGTTAACGTGTAGGTGAGAAATGTGAGGAATTGTTGTTAACGTGTAGGTGTGAAATGTGGGAGTTATTTCTTGGAGTTACTTCACTTGTCTTTTACTCAGATGTGGAGATACTGGCAGTTTGCTGAGTTTATGAGTTATCATTGTGCAGTGACATATAAAGAGATTGGAAAACTTATGGGTTTATCATTGTCCAGTGAGATATAAAAAGATTGGAACACTTATGCTGTGCTGTAAGATAAAAAAAATTGTTTGTAAAATGATGGATTTATCATTGTTCAGTTTGATATAAAGAGATTGGAAAACTTATGGGTTTATCATTGATGAGTTGAATATCAATTACATTGGGAAACTGATGGATTTATCATTGTGCAGTGTGATATAAGCCGGTCTCCCTGGTCGAGGGCTTAGCAGCTTTCTCCGTAGCCCCGAATACTATCGTGGTTGACGTGAGCGCACGAGAATTGTAAGCGGTTCGAGTCGCGCCAGTGACTTATGAGAGTATGGAGCCGGTCGCTCAGAAAGCAATGGCAAACTACAGAGCGTAATCTTGCCAAGAAATCAACAATCAGCTGAAAGATGCTGATGTTGACAGCGATGTCCTGTAAAGGATATGCAAAACATTTAGTGTGATATAAAGAAAATTGGAAACGTATGGGTTTATCATTGTACAGTGAGATATAAAGACGTTTAGAGACTCATGGATGAATCATTGTGCAGCCAGATATAAAGACAGTCGGAAACGTATTGGTGTATCATTGTGCAGTGAGATATAAATAGCCTGGAAAACTAATTGGTTTATCATTGATGAGCAGAATGCCAAGTACCTTGGGAAACTACTGATTTCAACACTGTACAGAGATATATGAGTAGCGCAATTCGGGAGGAACAAGCCTTATCCTGTTACGAGGAGATGCAGCCTAAAGATTAAATGTTGTGGCAGGGCAGACGAGGCCCTAAGCCTTGGTGGGTAACTGGTCTAGGATAGAAGCTCCAACAGGCGGGTAGTTAGAGCATTGCTTTGCTGATCCGGCAGCTTCTGCAGCTGGTTTTGTTCCAGATATATTGGTGTTACCTTTCCTCTAGAGTAAACTAGGTAGGCCGAGTGAAGGATCATGCTGCGACACATCATCTCTCCAATTCAGTCCAGGTTTTGTGCTATGGAGAAGTATAACTCCATCTCTTGTCATAGTTATAGCTATTATGTCTTTTATTGTTAACACAATGTGTACTGTCCCCTTATTTGTCGAACCTGTACGCCGACAATATAATGAGGAATGCCAGAGATGATATAACCAGGGAGCAATACGATGCCCTAAATATTGGTGGCCTTTAAATAAAAAAGATTGGATATGCTGATGAGACCTGGACACTTACTAAACAAGCTGAACAGCGCATAAATGCCTTTGAATATACGTGGTACAGGCAGGTTCTAAGAATATCTTCGATACAGAAAAGGACAAATGCATCCATACTTCAAGAGCTGAATATTGAAGAAGGTTAGCTGTTAAAGACGATAAAACAAAGAAAATTGAAATATGCCGGTCACTTGAAACGTCCCGAAAGTTTGGAGAGAACAATAATGGAGGGGTATATCCTCGGGAAGATAGGAAAATTTAGGCCAAAGAGAAGATGGGTGCAGGATATGGAGGATGATCTGGATGGGCGTATCGGACGCGGGACATCTTGCTTATGACTGAGAAGTATTCCGGATGGTTGTAATCGGAGCGAGGTTCTGCAAAGGACATGCTCCTGAATGAATGAACAACAATCGCCTGTTAAGACGCAAGATGCCAGTCAGGTCAGTCGCTGAGATATAAAGAGATTGGAAAACTCATGGATGTGTCCTTTGTTGTCAGATATAAATTAGATTGGCGAAACTTATGGGTTCATCCTTGTGTAGTGAAAGTGGTCTTCATAGAAGCAAATCAAACCCAACTAGAGTAAACTTACCTATGACGTATGTTGCCATGGCTGAAGTATACATCCCTTCTGTGGAAATTATGGGATACCTAATGAAAAGTAGATGTTAGCTGTTAGTGTATGTTTGTTATATAATCACTCGTCCTCCCATTCTTTTATCTCTTATACATGTATATGTTACTTCTTTGTTGTTGTTGTTGTTGTTGTTGTTGTTGTTGTTGTTGTTGTTGCTGTTGTTGTTGTTGTTGTTGTTGTTGTTGTTGTTGTTGTTGTTGTTGTTGTTGTTGTTGTTGCTGTTCTTCTTCTTCTTCTTCTTCTTCTTCTTCTTCTTCTTCTTCTTCTTCTTCCATCAGTCTCGTAGTATTCAACACTCTAAGCCATAATCTGCTTCCATTCTTCCCTTCTTCCGCCGGGAACTCACATGCCAACAGAACTTCTGGTGTGTTCCACATTCTTCTTTCACCTTCGTCTCCCGTGTAACGTGTCAAACTTCAAGTCACGAAAGTAATTCTGTAATTAAATAATGCTTTCCCGTATCCAAAGGTCATGTGCTCTGGTACATTTCAGCGGTATCACTCTTACATAGATGGGTATTGATCAAGTCCATTATGGACGTTAACTGTATCAGATAATTATGAGATGCGTCTGCGTGGCCGTTAGATCTGGTGTATAAAACTACTTCGTTTTAGTCACCCCTCTGGTAAATCTGTGAAACTTTTTTTTTGTCATTGAATGAAGGTTTGTACAGAGATTGCTCTCCTTGAATCGCCCCTTGATCGTCTCTGTAGTTGTTTACCGTAATCACATTTTTACGATGTTCCTCATTTCTATAGTTAGCCTGGATTTACCGCTGGTGTGGTTGGAAACCAGCAGGCGGACATATTGGCTGGATCTGCACCTCTTGGTGGGGTATTGGTTCATGATAAGGCAGATGTAGTCGAGGCCCTTTGGAATCGTGTGGATAGTGCAGAAGAACAGATAGATCATTACGACATGGAGAGAATGGTGCTGCAGGGAGTGACCAGAGGATCTGGTCGACACACAAGACTCCATGGAAAGGCCAGGCGGACACATAATCAGACTGCTACTGGTACCATTAGTATTGGACCTCTTCGTTGGCTGTTGAAGATCAGAGCGGAGCCCGTATGGTAGTGTCACGAGTGATGTGATATCGGTACTTGGCTCAAGTTAACTCATGGCTACAGAGGTAACGATGAGTGCTGGATTTTGCACATTTTCACAGTTGTGTCATATTATGCTGGCCCCTGCACGCCATGTGGCTCTTAAAATCCGTGCTCTAGTGATCAGTGACCGGCTCCGTGGCTAAAGACTTGCGAACGCGATTCGAGAGCCGGGTACCAGGCGTTCGAAGCTCAGCTGCGAACGATTTGTGCAGCAGATCGTGTCGCGTTGTGTTATAACGTCCTGGTATGGGAGCCGGTCGTTCAGAAAGCAAAGGCAAACTACTGAACGTAACACTTGCCTAGTACATAAACAACAGCTGAAAAATGCTGCCATTGACTGCAACGCCCCGTAAGGGATACGCAACAATTTTGTTTAATGATCAGTGATGCTTGTCATAATCGCTCTTTAGGTTAATATCGCCGAATGGTTAAGAGCGGTCGCTCGTAAACGTCTGATGTGCTGATGCCAAGGTAACGGATTCAACCCCGACACCGGTCAGCTAGACTAAAATATTGACTTCTCGTTCTTGACTTGGGAACGTAAACTATAAGAACCTCAGAAGTCGGAGTGGGTTCGCCTGACGGCGAGAGACACTGGTAATAGGGAAAACTAGTTCACATGCAAACATCATTCCAGTGCACTCCGCAGTAGTGCATCTAAGAGGGGTATTAGGACATGGATGGACTACGCTTGAGTTAAATGCAAGCAACTAAAAAAACAAACAAAAGAAAGAAAAATAAATCATCGCACTCCGGACAGGTCCAAAAGTGCCACCCTCCACCTTAAGATCTCCGCCAGGGTATGTCGACTGAGCCCATTCTCTAGGGTTGTCTTTCTGTTACACATTTCTAAGTATTACTTAATCTGTTTTCAAAATGGTGTCAATGCATTCCTCATTATAGCTAGTTTTCTTCCAACTTGTTTATCATTTTTCTTCGTCTTTTGCCAGTACGAATTCTAACGAAATATATGCCCACAAACACGCAAGCCAGGCCTTGTCTAAGTCACTTCATGCTGCTGGACATTGGTTGATGTCTATATCTACGGTGTGAGATAACCGGTCATGTAGTTTCAGCTTTATTTATAGTTTTTTTTTTTTTAAACTTATCATCATCCTGTGCCTTGCTGGCTGGTGTTGGATATCATGCCTCTCCACAAATTAAGATCTACGACGGCATGTCTCAATTCATGCATTGACTCCCTTCCGTGCCATTACAAAAGACTACATAATCTTTTCATGTTGTCTTCCTCTATCTCTCTTCTCGTACATCTTCTGATTTGTTCTCATTGTACAGTGAACATATAATGAGATCTACATCCAGCCTTGGTTGGTGGACATAATATAAATAACTCACGTTACGATGATGACACTGTCTTGATAGCAACACGTCAGAAGGATGTCTAGGAAATGATAGATACAGTGGTTGTAGAAAGTAAGAAAAATAGGCCTTAGTTTAAATAAAAGAAAGACAGAAATCATGGTGATATCAAAGAAACAGATTGTGCCTGGATGTGAAATTAAAGTACAGGACATTATTTTTGGGGCAAGTGCAGACATTAAGATATCAGGGCACCTGGATAGCATCAGATGAAAGATGCATCACTGAGATAAAGAATATAATAGGACGAGCACAAACTGCATTTTATCAAAAGAAAAAAACATTTTGTGCATTAAGTCACAGTCCTTCACGGATAGAAAAAGAGTTCTTGCATGTTAAATAGAACAAGTTTTAACACACTGCTGTGGATCCTGGACAATTAGTAACCAGGAGAAAAAATCGCTGGAAGCCTTGGAGATATGGTTTCATAGAATAATTATGAAAATGAATTGAACAGCCAAAATGAGCAATCAGGACGTGTTGGGGGAAGCTGAGTCACAAAGACAACATATCACAAACATCAGAAAGATTCAGTCATAGTTGTTTGGCAACGTTATGAGAAGACAAACACTGGAACATGTTGTGACAACCGGAATGATTTGTGAAAAGAAAGACAGGGGAAGACAACGTGAAAAGGTTCTTAACAGTCTTGTGTTATGGCACGGAAGGGAATCAACACAAGAATTAATCCACGCCAGCCGGTACGGCACTGGATGTTGATGATACCTTTCTATAATTTCTTTGTCTGTTTTAAGTAATGCTAGATCTAAAATGAAGTTCTTTGGGTTTATTTTTAATGGTTTTAAGTCTTGACTTTATCTTTCCTATAACAGCAGAC